>ML823623.1:61082-71715 GCA_009831015.1 Picea engelmannii
TTGATACTTTTGGAGACCAAAAGGTTCTTTTATGGGGAGGCATGACCCGGGAGGATCTCCACACATGGGAAGGACTTTTACTTTGCTCTCCATGTTGAGTTGAAATTGGTGACAAAGTGGTGAAAGGGTGAACTTATGCGTTTATGAGTTTTATTTTCTCATGCATTTTATTAATGCTTTGTGAGAAAAAATGTCTCATGCATTTATTTTATGATTTTATGACATGCTCATGCATTTAATTATGCGTTATGAGATTTTGGAAAAACTCATACATTATTATTCACTTCTGATGTAAAATGATTAATACTTTTGAGGGAAATTAGACTCACGTATTTATCATTAAATTATAATTTTGGAAATTGGTTTTTATGTGAAAAACCACCTCACACCAATTTGCCATTATTCTCAATTATAGTTTGAGAGAATCAAGGGCATGGATGAAGAGTCTTGGGTGGTTTTGAGACTTTTCCCATTATGTGCTTGAAGATAGTTTGAGATCCTACATTTATGGATCTTGTTTTTCCTCTTTTGTAATTAGATCCTATTATTTTGGATCTAGGAATTAATGCTCTTTTTTAAGAGTGAGTGAGGAAAAACTTTATAATTCCTTATGTGGGCCCTATGTAAGGGGGAGAGTAATGAGGAATTAATGAGGGGAGTTAGAGAGCGATATTGATACTAATCCTAAGCATTTAGAGACTTATTCATGTAAGGAATTATCCTTCTGATGTATGGAGAGATATGAGTGTGAGTATTCTTCTTGAATCCCCATTGAAGGAGAAGGAATATCTTATGTAATCACTTATGAGAAGGTCCCAACATCTTTTGAAGAAGGAATGAAAGTGATATGTATTCCAATTGAAGCGGGTTCGAAGACGTAGAAAAGGAGGGGAAAAATATGTTACCAACATCGATTGTCTCTCTCTTGTCTTTTTTTTTATTCCATTTTGAGTTCATGTGTGTTATGTATTATTGCTTAAAGACATGGTTAATAATGGACTCATATTCCCTTTAATCCTTATGCAAATAATTCGTCAGAAAACGATTCTCAATTGAAAACTTGTGTAGAGTAAGTACTCACTCGTTTTCAGATCATCCTAGATGTGTGGTTAAGGAACCCAAGGATTGATTGTGGAATATTGTAATGAAGATCCATTAATTTGTAAGTGATACTATTCTATATGGATAGTGCCCGTCAAGTCATTTCCGGTAATATTTGTAACGTCACATAAATCCTCATGGTTAGAGAGTTATGGCCTTGTGAAGTTGGAGAATCCTCATGTGTTGTCTAGAAGCCTCTAGAAGGTCAAAGAAGTCAAATTATTCTAGAAGCTCCTATAATAAAGTTGACTAGTCAAAGTGGTTAGTCATGGATTTAGTGGTTGCAACAAGAAAAAAAAAAAAAAAAAATTAGTTTCAACTAGATGTGGAGAAGTTACTATTTTTGGAGAAAGTAGTTATAAGTGTACAAGTGGTCAGAAGTGGGTTAGACTCTAAAAGAAGGAAGTTTTTTAGAGTTGGTTAGATGAGGAAGCTACTTGGAGAAGTATAAATATAAGAGAAAGGGTCTCTTATGAGGGTGAATTTCTTGAGAATATTGAAGATCTATTCCAGTGGAAGTTTCATTGCAGGCCATATTGATGGACACATCAAGATTTCTGTCAGTCTGAGGTTTTGACATTGAAAGTTTCAGGGGTTTAGAAAACCCTATTTTTTTGAATTAATATGCGGGCTACAGTGAGCGAGAGTGCATACGTACGAGGGATGAAGTGCACCAGGGCACATACACACTCAGGATAAAGGAGATTAGGGAATGTACAATTGGAAAGAGTCATGGAATATTGAGTAAGAGCTGGTGTCACGTTCCTGAAGTCTGAAGCAAGTTCGAGATCAATATTCTACAGGTTCAGATATGCCACACAAATGTTCTAGTATGGGTACATATTGTCTTGATGTTTAGAGTTTCTCATGGTATGTTGAATGCTAGACGCATTATTTGTATGGTTGTATTGATGTCTAAATATGGTAGTTAGTTAGTTGAGTAGTTCATATCTATTCTTATTGAGGGATATCCATAATATGTGATGGTGTATGGTTGAGTAGCATGCATGGGTTGTTGGATGGCATATATATGTTTTTGATTTTTTATGGTACATATTAGGCAATGAAAGGTAGAGTGCAATGATAAATCATAAGTGGATGTGACATAGGAAGAAAGAGTTTGAAGTGCCAGAAGGTTGAAGTTTCATAAATCCTAGTTTCTGAAAGTGTACGTAGTCTAACAGTGGGTCAGGGACCATACATACACATTTTGCAGTATAGGAAGGTCGAATACATATGCAGGCTGTAATATAAACAAGCCACGTACCTGTTGACATATTGATATTATTATCACTCCAAGAAACTCTTTGAGGTTGTGGATCAAAGATGCTTGGTAACTTAAGGTAAACTTGTTTTTTTATTTTTGTATGTGTGGATTAATGGGATAACTCAATTATAGTATGGTATTCAGACAATCAAAATGAGAATCAAATGAACTAGTGCTCTCAAGGATCAATAATCAGATGATAGTTTTTAAGTGGGTGAAAAAAAAATGCTTATAAACCAAATACAAATGTAAGGTTTAATAAACAATGATAAAAAACTATTAATCAAGTTATGAGTTAATCAATGAGATGACAGTCATTCTACAGCTAAAACAACTTGAATAAGAGTACAGAAGGAAAGATGAGAATCTGACATCAATAGAGAGAGAAAACTGTGATTTTTATTATCATATGGAAAATTATGTTTACAATATAGTATCTTCTGTATCCAAAATTGAACCATGGTATCTGAAAAATATAGGCATTTATAGCCTTTACAACAAGTCTTAGATCCTGGAAAACTGGATCTAGATTTCTAAATATAGAAAACAGAAAACAAAACTAAATACAATAGGATAACTAAGAACTAGTTCCTATTAATCAAACTGTCTTCAAAGTTTGTCTTCGACATATGGTCTTCATAATTTCTATGTCTCTGATGTGTCATGAAGGAAAGGATACATGTCTTCAGTAGTTGGAAAAATTTCAACAGCTGTGAACAAAGCTTTAGTTGACCAATTAAGAATTCACCTCCAAAATCTCCATGAATCTTTGAAACTGAATATTTCATGATTTGGTGATTAATCTTTTTGATGCTCTCTTATCCTTTAAATCACCCAAAAATTTCTCTGTTTGAGCTCAAATCTTCAAAATTCTTACTCAACGGTTTCACTAACTATTTCGCCTTAGGATTTTCTAATTAGCCAATGAAAGTTCTTCTTTTCAACAACTAATTGGTTATAATTGTGCCTTCTGTGCTGGTGAAAACTCTGTTTTAATCAAAAGGAAAACCTTTCGTGTTCAAAATAAAAAATCATTGTTTATTTGATTAATCTCCCTGCAAATTTATAGCAACCTGTGCCAACACCTGTAAATATGGATGTGTGGTAATTTTTGCCTTCGACTTTTTGATTTTCTTCTTCAAGCACTTAGCTAACCACCATAAGCTATTATAATGCTTTGTTATCTTTTTCTTCTTCTTCTTATCCTTTATACTTTCACGTGCCAGCTTCTCAAAAGATGCATTGGTCTTTGCGAAATTCTCTAATAAATCTTTATATCTTGCCTTTATCACCCTTTCTAGAATCTCCTTCTATGCTATTATCTCCTTCAGCTCCTTAATCTTCTATGATTTATTTGATTTCTTATTTTTTTAGGTTTCACCTTCATCTTTGGAAGTAAAAACTTCAAAATCCTGTGCAGGTTCCATGGAGTGCTCTGGACTTTTGATGGCTAGAATTTCATCATATTTTTCTAGTTTTGTGTCTGAATCTGTGTATGGCATATTTAGAACATTTACCTTCTTTATTGTGGATTTCTTTGAGTTTGTTTCAAAATCTAGTTTCTTTTTATCTTTCTTGGGATTTACGCTGGATTTTTTCTCTTCTGGTGACTTTGGGAGAGCTCTCCTTCTCCTTGAGATACTCTGAGGAGTTGGTTGCTTCTTGCCTGCTTTCTTCTTTTCATTCATAGGTTGAATTTGGGTCTCAAAACCTTCCCAAAAGACAAAGTGTTTCCAAGTTCTTTCTCTCTGTCTCAATTCTTCCAAGATGATCATTTTAATTAGGCCATAATGACAAAGGGAATTTTTTATGTTGAATGGTTCGACTCTGATCCTATTACACACCTTTGTTAGGATTCTATGAGGAAAGAAAGGAAAATTTAGAAGGACCTTCCCTGTGAAATGATCTAAGAGTCTAAAGTGATATAACATCAACTTGTCATACCTGCCCTATGAGGTTACATATAGCTGAATTCCTTTGAACAAATCTTGCCATTCATCTTCATGGTAAGAAACAGGGATACTTTTCTTCCAAGTTATACTTCGGAAATCTGTTTTGAGATATGATCTAAAATCCAAATTCTTGGTTACTATTGTTTTAAACCAACTTTGACCTGTTCTGGGTAAGCCAGTTGCTGAAGCGATGTAAGCTTCATCAACTATCAGTTCCAGAGAATCCACTGTATCTTTCTTCCCATCGTATGACTTTGCAAAAGTCTCTATTATCACCTAGTGATAGCCCTCCTGCAAATTTTCTACATAGTTCATACATCTTGCATATGAGAAACGCTTCTGAACCTCTGGATGAGAATGCAAAAAAGATAAATTGTCTAATTCTTTCCTCAGAAGTAGTCCTCCTTTATTCCTTGCCATCTGCAACTTAATCACCAGTTAATTTGTACATGGTTGACATAGTAATCTTTCTTAATAAGGAAAGGGTTGGTGCTGGTGAAAATGACCCTATGTTATCAATTGAAATATGAAACCCCATAATAGAATTTTTAAACACAGTGAGTTTGAAATAAGAAATGATGATGTGATTTAATGTTAACAGAAATCTGGTACTTTATCCTCTCGTTGCAATGATGATTAAGAGTTCATCACGTCTTCAAACCCTTCTCTGTCTGCCACACGAAATTTGTGATCACAATCTATCATGATGTCCAGCTAGAATGTGATGAAAAGGTGTCACCACTCATTTTCTTCCATTAACTTTCCATGATGATCGTATGATGTGTGTCTAGTGTATCCTTTTTGGGTTTCTAGAATCGTTGGAGAAAAAACCCGTGTTAACACTTTCACCGACTCGCTTGCTGCTGGGAGTACACTTTAGTTGTTGAAACCTGAGGCATTCACTAGATAACTTCAAATTCAAAACATATGTTAGTTGTTGAAATGATTTTTCTTGATTTTTTGAAAAGAACTTTTGAGGATCGATTTATTTCTAGGATAACATCTTAAATCCTATGTTTTGACACTTCTAAATTATAAAAATTTATATAGAACCCTATTTATAACCATGTTATCATCTACAAAATGGAACAAACTGACTGATTCATTTTGGGAGATAACAGATATATGTTTACAAGTTGAGTCTTGTACTTGATGATTGATTCCTCTTCTTAGTTGGTGCTCTTGTGGAGTTGTTTCTCTTTTTAGCTGATGCTGATAAACCCCAAGGATTGTAGTCCATAATACAAAATAAACTTATACATGTATCTTGTGTGCCTTGTTTTCTTTATGATAATGGTTTATAATGATGTTTGTTGTTGATATATGACTACATTATAAATGAAAGTAATGAATATTAAGTAAGTGGTGATTTCTAACAAATGTGTTTTGTAAATAATTTGTCAAAAGACCCCTACACTAGTTCACCCCCCCCCCTCTGAGTGTATTCAGTGTGTCCAACAGGGACATCCCTATTGTTGTCCTCTTTATGCTTTGAAAAATTGTGAAAGAGATTCATTAATCAGAATTGCAAAGGATGTGTTCTGGAAACAACCCATAATCCAATTCATCATACTAAGATTCTTACCCATTTGAATGAGTACCAAACATAATAAGGTCCAATTTACTTTGTTGTAGGCTTTCGACATATCCAATTTTAAAAATAGCTTCTTTGATATTTTTCTTTTGACCAAATGGAGAACTTCTTGGGAAATAGCCACTACATCATGAATTTTCCTATTCTACAGGAAACCAAATGGTTCTTGTCCAATAACTATACTTAACATGGGTCTTAATATTTGGGAAATGATTTTCGAAATGAACTTGTACACTACATTACAAAAAGAGATAGGACAAAATTCCTCGAAGTAATATGCACTTTGCTTTTTAGGGATGAGACAAAAAAAGTTGAGTTGAGAGGATCATAGATATTTCCTTCTCTCTAGGATTCCCTAATAATTAGGAGAAGGTCATATTTAAAAAGGTCAAATAAATATTTGTATAATTCCACAGGAAACCTGTCTGACCCCGGGATTTTGTCACTCTGCATTGAGGAGAGGATTGAGCACAACTCCTCTTCTGACACTTCTTCTTCTAAGGATTGATTCATATCTTCTATGAATATATGATGAAACTTAGTTGCCACCTCCAAGATCTCCTGGATTGGACAACCCACAAAGGTCGTGAAGAGATTTTCAAAATAACGTGCTCCAACCTCGACTTTTTCTTGGACTGAGTTGACCTTATCCCCTTCTTCATTTTTAATTTCCCATATTGTATTGAGGTTCCTCTAGTGGTTGGTAGAATCATGAAAAAATTTACTATTATTATCACCAGCTTGCAACCATAGAGCATGACTTTTCAGGAACCACTCATGCTTGTCTTTTCTAAACCATGCATTTCTCCTCTCCTCAAGAATTTTTATCTCCTCTAGTTGAGACAGACTCATGGGAACTCCTTCCTCATTATATAGGAGCCTTGAGAGATTTATTTCAATATCTAGGACTTCCCTATATGTTCTTGTTCTCCATATAGGGATCCAGTTTTTAATGGCCATTTTGGTTCTCTTTATATTGGCTTCAAATTGGACCATTGAAGGTTTAGGCTTATCAGAGCTCATCCTTTCCTAAGAGGAGACGACTATTTTCTTAAAATATTCATCTTCCAACCAAACATGATTAAACTTAAGGGGAGCAAGTGGTGATTCAGATCTTGATTTCTAACATAGTAATATATGGTGATGATCTGAAATCCCTCCATATTACACCCTTGATTTTAATCTAAACCCCTTTTCCAGGAATCTCTCACGGACTAAAAATATATCCAATATTTTGGCTACTTCATCTTTTTGTATTCAATAGCTACGCCAAGTTGGAATAATATTTATTAGATCAAGGTCAACTAGGCTTGCAAACTCAAGGAAAGAGATAAAGAAGCATCTTTATCGATCTTCTCTTGTATTTCGCCCCCACACTTCTCTAAGGGAGAGAGTAAAGTTTAGGTCTCTCCCTATCACTGAGAAAGGGTCACTAAAAACACCTGTATATTTTAAAAGTTCCCAAAATGAGACCGTGTCAGCATAGGGACCATATATATTAATCGTCGAAAAAAAAATCATAATATTTATTCTTGAGCTTGACAAAAATAGAAGAAAAAATAGAAGATGAGGATAATTCCTTAAATTCAAGACTCCATCATGTAAGGAGTCCCCCCTGACATCCCATGTGCATCTACAGTATTGAAAGACCAGTTTGTTACTTGTTAGCTCGGGAATTATAGTTTTAATGGCAACATCCCCCCCACACATAATCTCCTAAATCAGAATAATATCTTACTTGAGGCTAGGACCATCCTTTTGAGGGCTAGTTTTTTCTAGGGCCCCCAACCCCTCTAGAGTTGAAAGAGAGAAGGATCATTTTGCAAGGGGAGTCAGGGCTCTCCTGTCTCTAAGGGCCCTAGTGATGGTTGCTTGAGTTCCTTTCCAAATTTTAGCAGCTACTTTATCATGTTCCTTCGATAGGTGATACTTTCTTCCAACTTGTGTAGCTTGAGGAGGTTCAAGAGCTAGACCACCCTTTGAGGGAATGCCCTCTTTTAGATGTCCTTTAAATCACATTGTGTATGCCTTAGAAGAGGGAACAAGAGGTTTCAAATCCTTCTAGGAAGGGGGAGGTGAAGTAGGGACAATATCCATCAGTGGGAAGAAGGGAAGGGAAGGGGATGAGGGAGAGATCTTAGAAGGATTAGGGTACAACCGAGTAACTAGTACCCCAGGGGAATTCAGGGAAGGAGGGATTAAAAGGATGAGAGGGAATGGATGGAGAAACCAAAAGAGGGGAAACCATAGACTTCAGGATAGGCTCAGGGGAAGAATAGGAAGGAGGAGTAGGAGGAGGAGGTTTAGGGGAGGAATAGGGGCAATAGACCGAATTTACAACTGGCAAAGAATTCATAATAGACAAAGAAGAGGGGGAAATATTAGTGTTCAACATACTTCATTAAGCTGTTGTAAGAGATAATTCTCACATTGCAGAGATAGAATATTCTTCATTTTTCGGTTTGATGGTGACTTCCTCCTTCTTTCCATCAATTGAGAGAGCCTCTATTGTACCCTCTATTCCAATAGTAAATTTCTTCCTCCAAACCTTCGACGAGGGAAGGCTTCTAGGAAACAACCATGAACAATGAGCCCTAAGATGCCCAATTTTGTGACATCCATGGAATTGGAAGGGAAGTTTCCAGTAATCCACCTTCTAATGCCATGTGATGTCACCTAAAACAATATCAATGCTTCCAATCAAACCCTCTCGAATATTTACCTCCACCTGAATACAAGGCCAACGACACTCTTTCTTTGAAGCCCAGTTCAGCTTAATCCCAACAAACGTACCAATTTTATTCCTAATTACTTACACTGCCTATATATTCTAGAAGGATATAGGTAAACTGGGAAAAATGACCCATACCTTCATATGAGTGATAGGTTCTTGCATTGGATCAAAATCCACAGACCAAGGCTTAAGAAAAATTCTCGACGGGCCCAGGACCAACTTCTACTAAGGAGATCAATGCAATCCTTCTTTGAATTAAAAAGAAAGAAAATCCACCCACTGGACAAAACATGAGACTCAAGTTCATATTTGATTAATGGATTCCATACTTGGAAAATCCATTTTTGGAGGGCCATTTCACCAGGTGACTTCCCATTAAACCTTCCAACTACTAATTTTCTCTCAAAGTGAGTTATTTCTTTTTATCGAAATATCTCTGCCCAAAACCATTCTCACAAGGCCTCCTTTCTCTCAAATGCACTTTGAGTGTTTTTTTGGTTTATTACTGTAGGGTTTCTACACTAGAAAATGTTTGGAGCCTACTTTTGCTTCTTCCTCCAGGCCACCTTGTAGGTTTCCTGGATCACCCAACTTAGACTTCGCATGCAGTGGATGTATGGCCAAATAGTCTTTCAAAGGAAAAGACCCTCCATTTACATAGTTTGTAGAGCTACTTCAAAACACATTAAATTTCGTCGAAATGTTTCCATCTTTCACATGCTCGAGAGATAATCCTAATCCCTCGAGATTGTTCCTAGGTACCATTAGGTAAGGGAAAGGAGGTAGTGTCTCGCGTTCCAAAAAATCATCCTGCGTGAGAAAATCTTGTTCGCATGATGGACTTAATTTGTATTCCACCTCATCATCATTCAGTGACACCATCTATCCATCTAGAACCCCCTATCACGTGGAACTTCAAAACCTACGTGAAAATATTTGGAGAACAACAAGAAACCCAAACAGGGAGAGCGTTGGAGAGGGAAAGAGAGGTGTCAGAAAAGGGAAAGGGAAGCGGAAGGTACCTGAGGCCCTCACTCCCAGTCCTGACTCCTATGGACCCTAATCCATTGCTCGCTCGTGACTGCAAAAAGGCTCAAACAACAGATCATCCAAAAAAATCCTTCTTAGGCAATCTCTATAAATTTTATAAAATTAATTTAAATTATTTTCTAATTTTTAATTAACTTATTCAATGTTTTTAATAATTAATTATAAAATATATAATATAATAGTTATAAATTTAATTTAAATTATTTTCTAACTTATTTATATTTTTAATATTTAATTATAAAATTATAAAATATATAATATACTAAATTTAAAATATTATAAAAGGGACACAACGGAAGTTAATATCATATTATAAGAAAACAATATATTATATATGTTTTTTAATATCATATTTATAAATTTATAATTAAAAAACATATATTATATATTTTATTGTTTTCTTATAATTTATATTAATTTCCATATTTTTCCATTTTATTAAAAACAAAAAAAAACAAAAAACTCTTACTTCATATACATAAACAAATTTAAACACAAAAAAATTCAATTATACAATATCAGTTATAATAAGATATCTTATTTAGTTTCCTGAAACACAATATGAATTTGAAGTTGAATTCACACTCTAGTGTTTGGAAGGATGATGGTGGTTGTTTAATATTCTTCATGTTATAGTGTGATATTTGATTAACTAATTGGAGGTGTTAAAATACATAATTAGTCGTGTTTTTCTATGGTAAATAATAAAAATAAAACACATAGCAGACATTTTCGTCATGTCATTCCTGATGGGATATTTCCCCCTCATGTCACGACAGAGCGAGACAGAGCGTGTAAGGTAGCTAGAGAGGTAGTGGGGGGGCCCAGAGGGCCCATAGTGATAATAGTGGAGGTTATTCAATGTAAGGTGGACTAGGTCCACTATATTATTAAATAAGGCCCACTATGGTAGTTAGATATAATAAATGTAAGAG
>ML823623.1:72989-115216 GCA_009831015.1 Picea engelmannii
AGATTCCTCCTCTAGAATGTTCTTAGGTGATGGTAGCACTATATAAAGGGGTTCAAGCAATGTAATGAGACATGAAGATAAGTATTGTATTTGGAGTGGTATCTCAATAGGAGGATGCCCCCTCGAAGAGGCAAGTGAACAGGAGGGGATCCCTTCCATAATAGGATCCATTGTATGGTGTTGCCCTACCTCAAGGGTTTGGTAATAATAAAGTGTGGTTTCTTCTATCTTGTTTGTGGATCTATTGTGTATTCAGTATTTGTGGTGATTATATTGGTAGATGTATTCAGGTTCTTAACAGAGCGAGACTGGATATAGAAGATTTAAATCTACCCTCATAATCAAACATGCAACCAAATAATAATTATGTTTTCATGGGGAGAGGTAGGGAAAGGAGAGAAGAGAAGGTGTGCACCTTAAACCATTCGTCTAATGTGGATCCCCACTCCTGCTTCTCGAAATGCTCCTAGTCTATGTTGGTACAATCCTCCAATAGGAGACCTAGGTTGTGTTTCAACGAGGTAGTTATATGTCCTAATAACATATATCAAATGTATACTTCAAATAATGTATGAATAAAGATGAACATATCATATTGCAATGAAACAAATGAACACAAAATTTGAGGGAAAGAATACTCTTCAATTAATCAGCAAAATAATAGAGTTGGTTACAACCTGACGTTTCTTTTGGCACCGCTTCGGAACCTATCACCTAGGTTCCTCCTGAAGTCCTTCAAGAATAAACTCAATGAAACTCTTCCTCAAATAGCTCGATAAGGATAGGAACACACCTTATAACTATATAAGAGAGGAAACAAGTTTGGAAAAGGAGTTTCTAGGTTGGGGGAAAGCTTCTCAAAGGATGAAGGGGAAAGGAAGCTTGCTCAATTTTCTCAACATAACCTTCCATCATCAGAATTATCCTCATCATTTCCCCCAAAGGTGATTTTATATCTTCCCTGAGGGGTTAGGGAAGTTGGAATCCATTTTGTACGAGATAGGGAATGTTGGGAAAGGATCCCAACGGAAAAACCTGCCCAAAAACTTGAAATTGTTTTATGTTTCACTATTTTTTAGCGCATCTGCGGGTTTCACATTGAAAAGTCATAGATGTCCGCATGTTACATCAAAGGAGCCTGTAGATATGTGCAAAATACATTTTTTTTAGGTAATTTGGATGAGGTAGGGTGGGATTTTTTCTAGCAAGCCAATGGAAAGGGTTAGACCATCGCACAAATGCATAGGTGTGGCATTTTTTTATATAACAGATGCCCCCTAATGTGTGAGGTCGGAATGGAAACATGATGTCTAAAATATGTTATATAACTCTAAGAAGCGAGGATGCATTGAAGTAAACTCTAGAAGGTTCTCGAATAGCTAATCCAAAAACAACAACCATGAGTCAAGATCAAGTAAGAGTATATTCTTCCCAAGTTAGGCATACACATGCTCAAGAGTAATGTAAGCATGGCCTCTAAATTAAGTACATTGTGCATCCATGGTACATATCAAAGTATGACTAATGTCCATGGCCACGAAAAATACATAGTGGATCCATGTGATAAATATGAAGTAGAAAGCATGGCCACAAGGAATACAAAGTGGATCCATGTGAAAGTAGATCATATCCATAAATAGATACACAATGGAGCTATGTCTCAAAATCACTAATAGATGATATCTTAGACCAATGGAGTGAACAAGTTGATCCTCTGCAAGTGCCAATGTCTATGGAGTGGTACAATATGTTGGGTAGGAGCATAAAAGATATGATTCTTGTACTTCACCCGAAGTATTCAAAATAATCCACCATGGTACAAGTCTACAGTATGTGAATACATGTGTTGGGCTCAAACATAGTGAGAGATTGTTTGATTACCAGTCATTAATGTATACCGTTAACAAACGTGAGACAACCCACTGATGATGATAATGAGTGTCAAGATACCATGGTACAATCTAACAAGTGTGAATAAATGAGTTGATTTCGAACACATGGTAAAATATATCGACCAGGGGACATTGATGTATTCCCATTATCAATAGTGAGGGAACCTTCCACTGATGACTACAAGCCCCAAGGTACCAAATATGACTCTAGATCCCTATCCCATAGAAATATGTGTTGAAGTTCATAGGAAGAGATTTGTTGGAAGGACAAAGTTAAGGAATCCTCCATCATCCATCACAAGGGGTAGCATAAAGCCAAATATTTGGAAGAAATTGGATGAAGAGAAAGATACTTGTGATCATGAGACAGACTTGATGGACTTGGGAAATCTGACTTGAGAGGATAGAGAGTTACTGTGGAATGGATGACTCAAGATGAAACTTCCCTTGAACAAAATAACTACACATTATGTGACTTAGGCAACATGACTATAAACTAGGGTACATTTGTGACACAAGGAGAATCAACAAATGTTCCATAAGGTTAAAAGAATAACCAACCGGGGGAGATAAAACTTAATAACGAGAAAAAGTCTCCTAAAGCCATACTAGACCCAAAATTATGAAATATTGATTCAATATTGTGATTTTTTCAAGGGAAGCATAACTATTGCCAACAAAAGAGATAGACGCTTTCTCCCCTTCTTTTTGTTTTTTTTTATTTTTTTGTCTTTTTCATGTTATTAAATCCTGAAAATAATAAAAGAGTGTTATAATACAATGGAGGAAATGAGTGTCACAAGCAACCAAACTAGTTTCAGAGCACAAGGAACATACCTATGCTCAATGTAAGGAAATCATGTGTGGGATAACGACGCTCAGGGGAATGTATCCTGCAGGGGTAAGGTGTCGAGTCGCAAAGGAATAAATTGCAAGGATGGGAACTAATAGGAATGCATAAGCAGTGGGTTCAACAACAATGTGTTGAATCCGACATTAGGCCTAAAAGAATGAGCAGTCAATATGCAATGCAGTTACGACTGAAATTTAGGAAGTAAACCTCCCATGGTTGTATTTTTCATAATTTTAGTCTCCAGGGCCCAACAAATAATAAAATAATACCAAAGAGAACTCTTCTAGCCAAAATTGACTAGAGTATTCCTTTTTTGTAAATAATTTGTTCGATCGGGAAAAGGGTTAAACTTATATCGAAAAGGCGTCCTTTCAAATCCATTTTACGAGTGTGAAAGAAACAAGGTCACTTAGCCATATTTTCAATTTTAAGGGGTCTAAAAAGATCTTGACTATGGACTCCGATGTCTTTTTTCGTAAGACTAGTCTCCTAAGCCCCAAAAAGTGTAAAACAAAATTGAGGAGAACTATTCTAGTCAGTAGAATAGATTATACATTTTTCATAATTAGTTTATTCGGTTTGAAAAAGGGGTAAACTTGTGTCGAAAAAACATTCCTTCAGATCCATTGAACAAGTGTGAAAGAAACAAGGTCACTCTATTGGATTACTAAGAGGGTGTTGAATCAGTAATAGAGAAATTTAATCCTTTTTAACCATATAATGCAAGTGTTATATCAGTGTAGCATTATCATCCAATAATTGTAGAGTAAATAAACAATGAACAAATGAGCAATCATACACATACAGAGTACACCTTTTTTTTACATGGAAACCCAATGCGGGAGAAAACCACAAAATGCTTTTTCTTATATGTCTTGAATAATTACATTCATTGGAAGCACCAACTTCCTTTGCTTTCCAACGGCAACTGAAAGGAAGCTCCAACCCCGTAGTTTCTCAGGCTACAACCTAAGTGAAGCTCCAACTCCCCAATTCTCTGGCTAGAACCAGAAGGAGGCTACAACCCCCTAAGTTATTCGGCTCAACTCGAAGGTGGCTACAACCACCTGTCCTTTCCCCATCCAACTCCCCTGAAATATAAATGTCAAATGTAGACAACCTGTCATTATCACTGAATCAACCACTGCCTCTGTCAGCCTATCACTGTCAACCTGTACCAATAACTTATAACAACCTGTACCAATCAACCTGCATGAAAAAACCTGTACCAATAACCTAAACCAACATGTACCATGCATCAACCATGAATCAACCTTGACTCATCAAGATCTACCAATGTCATCAACTATACACCTCATGTATGTGCCAAATCATCAACTATACACCTCATGTATGTGCCAACTCATCAACTACTTTTCTCAACCATGTACCCAACATGTACCTCAACCATATACCAAATACATACACCAATATAACCATCAAAAGTTACTTAACAATTCATCACTCTATTCATAAACCAAATGCCATAAAACCTTACATCAAACCATGTGCCACAAGCTCACTGTTATTTAGCCTAAATCTAAACCAACAACTTCAACAGCACATCACAACCAAAAGACCAATACCCATATGCCAAATACCAACAACAAAATACCAACTGTATCCCTCAACAAATCTGATATATGTAGACATACTGAACATCCAATACCATCTCAAGAGATAAACCCTAGCTCACAAAAAATACCTCAAACCAGATGTGCCATATCTCTCATAAATAGACCCCAACCATGTTGCTGCCATGATTTTTCTGTCGCATTTTTTCCTCCGCACTTTTTCTTTCACAATTTTTTTGCCGCGATTTTTCTGTCGCACTTTTTCTACCGCGATTTTTCTGCTGCACTTTTTCTGCCGCACTTTTTCTATCACACTTTTTCTACCATGATTTTTCTGCTGCAATTTTTCTGTCACACTTTTTCTATCGCACTTTTTCTGTCCCACTTTTTCTGCCACAGTTTTCCTGCTGCACTTTTTCTGCCACAATTTTGTTGCCGCACTTTTCCTATTGCAAATTTTCTCTATCAATAATACTTTCCCAAATAACCTTTCACAAAAATAGATATTCGATGAGATTCAAGTGATTAAATGAGAGATATTTTCCTATTATTTATACTTTCATGTAGCATTACACTTTCCTTATTTTAGGGAGTTCTCCATTTATTTTATTATTTAAATAATTTCTTTTGCAAACACTTGATTTTTGGGGGCTTCTATATGACTCATGAGGGTTCTTCAACTTCATATGGCCATAAATCTCTAACCATGAGGAGTTATGTGACGTTTCACATACCATCGGAAATTGCATGACAATAACTATCCATCTAGGATAGTTTCACTAACAAATTCACTGATCTTAATCTCATTATTCCACAATTAAGCATGGGTTCTCTAACCATACTTCTAAGATAACTCAATTCGCAAAGCGTCTTCCCATGAGGGATTTCACCATAAGGGGACCACTTTGGATTTCATCCATTTGTACTTCTTATCAACCATGACACGACAATAATGAGTCATCTTTACATCAAACAAACTATTAGAAAATAGAAGATGGTGTGCTCGTTTTACCATTGACGATACACTTGTCACCCAACCATAGGTCGAAGCCACCCTCCAAGCACGTTAACCTTGAATGAGAATTACTCTGGAAGCAAACCCTAGGATAGATAGCCAAACAAAGGGTAGTGCACCATTCCCCAAGGATAGTGCATCACAAAGAGTTGATCAGATAGTCCAAACCCTAACCAAGAGATAGTCCAAGCCAACACTAAAACTGGCTATTGTAGCAGCTTCACCTACAACACTCCTCCACATGTGCACACCAAACTGGGAACTGCAGTGCGTAGAAGTGGCTCTCTGCAACTGATGAGATGTGCAAAATGAGAAATGGCGCCCTGTATTTATAGTGGTTTTGCTAGATTTGCTGGGGCCGACTTCTCCTTCTGGATATGTGTATGTTCAGTATATTATTATTATTTCTGGCCGACTTCTTCTCTTGGAGGCTAATAACCTAATATAAATTATCTTCTTGAGCCGACAAGACTTCTAGGGTTATTATCCAACTCATTAGGGTTTCTCTTGCTTCCCAGAGTCTTCTATTCTCACCAGGTTCACACGTGGAGGTAAATACCTCCCGCAGCTACCATAATATCAACACAAACTTGGGTCCATTACCCAAACCTTTGTGCTACCGAAATTTTCTACCAAACTTTCTTCAAGGGTTGACATCAATGAAAACCAACCTTAATTAACAACCTCCCCCTTTGACATTTATGGAAACACTTTGATGCAATACTGAAATCATTTCATGCAATACATAATTCATATCACTCATGCTCTTCTTGGACCCATGCCTTTGTCCTATGCATCTTTGTGACCTTTGCTCCCTCTTGAATCATGCCTCTGCCCTATGCATTTTATAAATCTCTCCCCCTTTTTCATCAATGGCAAAGGTATCTTTCCATCCAAGGTTTCTCCTCCTAACTAAACTATCCTTTTTATGGTGCTTCCTCATTGTAACATACCCAATCGCCCACAGGCCGGGGTACGCTACCTTCAAGCCCTCCCTTGGAATTCTTTCTCTCACTGATACATTTTCATTATTTAAGGATGCATAAAAGAAAAGACTTTAATGACATGAACAACAATAAACAACAAGCATGCATAGTCTAAAGATTCAATTAAATGATAATTAAATATACAACATAAATAACATTCAAATACATGTAAATGATACTATAATAGATATCACTTATGTAAATGATACCAACTGGCTGCAAACCAAGGTCATTCCACCTAATCGTAGACACCGCTGATCCAAATATCAACAACAATGTCACCTCCGAGCCAGGGCTATGAATCCACAAGGACGGTTCCAGAGTGTACTTGGCTTCCCAAACCAATCTTCACTCACAGGTTTCCCAAACCAGACAACTCTCAAGCTCTCACAGGCTTCCCAACTCTCACGGAAATCAAAGAATCCAACTTGCACCACCTGAGAGAACGAACCTCCACCCTTCTCTACTATGTAGTCCCTCGGGAATTCCTTCTCCTTATTCAGGCTCCAGCGCAACTGGTCCAGAATCTCAATGTTGGAACTCTCAGGACTTGCAGCTGTGAGAAACATTGGTCATACGCCAACACATCTTAGACATGTGGCCTCGGGTCACGATTGGATCACACCAGCGACCACTACATCCAACTATACAGTGGCTAATGTTCAGAAATTTGGCTCCCTTCCCGAGCCAAGACATGGATGAGGATAGATCAATGAATGGGTAAGTGGGTACATGAAAATGCGTGCATGAAAGTTCATGAGGGAAAATGAATGGATGTACAGGGAATCATCGAATGAGCCATCAGTTTCACCCCCCATCAGACCAGAGGTGGGTTTAAGTAACCTTGTCGGGAAATCAAGAACCTCCTGGCCTTCCCTAAGAATATCACATAATTGATCCCTTCCCTTAGAAAAAAGGGTAATTAACAATAGGAATAAACACTTAGCCCCTCAAGTCCCCTCTCTTGTGGAATCATATCCCCCTACAACTCTAGTCCTTATCCGTCTAGCAACCAACGATGTGTTTATTATTAATAATGATCAAAACATTACATGTCTTGGGTACATTGTCCTTTTAATAATTTTTTAGGCACTCTGGCCTCTCAGCATTGTAACAATACATTATTTAAAAATGGGGGTTCAAAACCTGGGGTGTTACATCCCCTCCCCCTTACTTTGGGCACTGTCCTAAGTGCATATACAAAATGGAGATCAAAATCTCAAATTTATTCAAAAAGTTGTAGGTACTCTTCTCGTACGTCATCTTCATGCTCCCTCGTAGCATCTTTAGGACCGTAGAAGGTCCAATGAACTTTTACCAGCTCTATAAATCGATTCCGGAGCATTTTGAATTTTCTGTCCAACACCCGCACTGGCTGAACCTAAAAATCTCCCTCTATCTCTACTTGAATCAGATTCCAATCAATAACATGGTTAGGATCATGTACATATTTCTTTAGTAAAGATACATGAAATACATTATGCACATTCATCGAAGTAGGCAATGCAAGCATGTATGCAATTGGCCCTATTTTGTCCAATATTTCAAATGGACCAAAGAATCTGGCTTCCATCTTTGTACAACTACCCAATTTCAGAGAGCTTTTCTTGGGCTTCACTTTCAAAAGTACATGCTACCCTACTTTAAATTCTCTATATGTCTTGTTCTTGTATGCATAAAATTTTTGTCTATCCTAAGCTTCCTTTAAATTCTACTTGATCTTAACCACCTGGTCTTCCATGTCCTTGAGTAACTCCGGCCCAGGTACCACTCTATCTGTTGGGTTGTCCCAACTTACTAGAATATCGCATTTCCTACTGTACAAAGCTTCAAATGGGATCATTCTCAATGAATCTTGATACCCATTATTATATGCAAACTCAACAAAGTGTAAGTAATCTTCCCACTTAGATGGTTTATCCATCACATACATTCTCAGTATGTCTTCAATTATTCGATTGACCCTCTCTGTTTTCCCATCTATCTGGGGATGATATGATGTGATAAATTTTAGGTTTGTGCCAAATCCTTTAAACAATCCCCTCCAAAAGTTGGATGTAACCTTGTATCTCTGTCCGAGACAATTGTCCTAGGTATCCCATGCAACCTAGCAATTTCCTTCATGAAAATTTCCGCAATATTAGTTGTTGTGTGTGTTGTCTTAATAGGCACAAAATGGGCAGCCTTTGTTAATTTTTCAACCACCACCATGATTGAATCATGTTGCTTATTCATTCTAGGTAATCCTCTGATTAAATCCATGGTGATCACTTCCCATTTAGTCTCTGTAATTGGCAATGGTTGCAACAAACCCGTTGGATGCCTATGCTCATCCTTCACCTTCTGACATTCCATACATCGAGCAATGTAATCAGGAACATACTTCTTCATTCCCGGCCAAAAGAACTAGCTTCTTACTGCTGTAATTATTTTCTAGTAATCGGGATGTATAGCATAAGGAATATCATGCATTTCCTTCAGTACCAAATTCCTCAGTTCTCCAGAACTAGGAACATAGATTCTATTTTTATGCATGAGCAATCTGTCTTCCTTTATCACATACTCCTTTATTTTCTGTTGTACATCTCCTTGCTGTAAGTTCTCCGTTACCTGTAGGTAATGTTGTTCTGTAACAAGACCATATAAAATTATGCTCTTCAAGTTTGACTGATGCATACTGACAACATTAGCATGTATGATATGCACTCTTCTACTAAGTGCATCAACAAATTTATTCTCCTTTCCCCTGATATGATTGACATCGAAGTCATATTCACTCAAAAATTCCACCCATCTTGTTTTCCTAGCATTCAAGGTCGGTTGTTCAAAAAGATACTTCATGCCAATGTGGTTTGTCCTTAATTCAAATTTCTACCCCATGAGATAATGCTTCCACATCCTCAAGGTGTGAAAAATGGCATCAAGTTCCAAGTCGTGGGTGGCATAGTTCCTCTCATGTTCCTTAAGCTTTCTGGACTCATATCCAATGACATGTCAATTTTTCGTGAGGACTCTCCCAAGTCCTTCCTTGCATTCGTCTGTTCATACCACAAAAATTTCATTTGGGTCAGCAATCTTTAACACAGGTGCACTAGTAAGTAATTCCTTCAATAGATTAAAATTCTTTCACACTCGAGTGTCCAATCAAAATTAGTTCCCTTATTTTGCAAAGAAGTGATGGGATGAGAAATCTTAGAGAAACCTACTATGAACCTTCTGTAGTAGCCATCTAATCCCATAAAATATCTAATGTCTCACACATTTCTGGGTGTTGGCCATCCTCTAATGACTTCGATATTCTTTGGATCTATTGATATACCCTGTTTTGAAATAATGTGTCCCAAGTAATGGATCTTCTTTTGATAAAAATAACACTTACTCAACCTGACATACATCTTATGTTCTCTCAATACTTTCAATACCAGTCTTAAGTGATTTTCATGCTCCTCTTTAGACTTAGAATAGATAAGTATGTCATCCATGAATACTATGACAAACTTGTCCAAATAATTTCTGAATATGTCATTCATTAAGGACATGAAGACAACTGGTGTGCATGGGTCAGTCCAAATGGCACCACTACAAATTCACAATTCCCATACTTGGTCCTAAAGGTTGTCTTATGATTGTCTTCTTCCTTGATTCTTACCTGATGGAATCCTGCCCTCGGGTCAATTTTTGAAAATATCGTTTCTCCTCTTAGCTGATCAAAGAGGTCATTAATTCAGGGTAAAGGATACTTGTTCTTTATAGTGTACTTGTTCAATTGTCATAAGTCAATACAAAGCCTCAAGGTTCCATCCTTACTTTTGACAAAAAGTATTGGTGCTCCCCAAGGTGAAACACTTGGACATATGTAGTCTTTCTTCAACAATTCCTCTAACTACATTTGTTATTCCTTTAATTCTAGTGTGCTCATTTTGTAAGGTGTTTTTGACACTGGGGAAAATACTTGCACTAAATCAATTGAGAAATCTATCTCCCTCCTTGGTGGAAATCTGGGTATTTCTTGGAATACATATTCAAATTCCTGTAGCACCAAGAAATCTTTCGGTCTTGGCCCCTTTGTATTATTTGTATCTTCCACATGATCTGCATACAATTGACATCCTTTTTTAAAACATCTTTTTAGCTGTAAGGCTGAAATATCCCTTATAGAGATGTGTCTTGGAACTCCTTTCACAGTGCTCTATTTTCCATTTCCATCAAGACATGTAAATGTCTTGTTATGACAATCTAGGACAATATGATGTTTTTACAACCAATCCATTCCAATTAGAATATCATAAGTCCCAAATGGTATGATATTTAGATCAATACTAGTATTCACACCATTAAGACTTATGGAACAACTTCTGACCATGTCATGGATTCTCCTTTTGGTTCCACTGGATAACTGGACCAAGTTTGATTTTCTCCAAAAGTAATCTATCCACTATCTTAGGATCAATGTAGCAATGAATTTCTCCTGAATAAATCAAAATAACAATAGTTTGATTTATGATCTTACCTTCCACCTCGCACATATGGGACTGGTACTCTACTTTTCAATCATCTAAAGCTGCATAAATTCTTCCCATATCTTTGACTTTTGTAGCCTCTTGGATGTTGTGCATAGTCTTCATTCTGTCCTTTCTGTGTCGGCAATCCTTGTACATGTGATATTCCTTGCATCCCCAGATTTGGATTGGTGGTCTTCCCCTTTTTCCAAAGGAATATTCCTTCTTGAAATATCCCCTAGCATATTGATCTTGATGATTTATATTAGGCTCATTCCTATTGAAGGGAGGTTTGAATCCTTTCCTCCTCTAATTGGACTTCGCATTTTTCTTTTCCTTCCAAGATTTATGCAAGGATTCTCTTCCCTAGCCTTTCTCACACAGGTTTGTATCCTTCCTGATGGCCTCCATCAAGGTATTGGATTCATCATACTTGATATTTTCCTTATAAAAAACTGGAAATACACTTAGAAACCTCTGTATTTTCACCTTCTCATGATTCACCAATGAACCTGACATACTTTAACAATCCCAAGAAATTCTTCTCGTATTCTACCATAGTCATGCTTCCCAACCTCAGTTCAAAGAACTCCTGCATTTTCTTGTCATAGAAATGTTCTGAGAGGTAATCCTTCTAGAAGTACTTCTTGAAATTTTTCCAAGTGATCCTACTTTCATTAACATGTTCCACTTTTTTCAGTTGGTCCCACCACATTGCAACTTTCTCATGTAAATGGTAGGTGGCAATCCTGGCTTCCAGATTTGATGAATACTTATGCAACTGAAAATATCTCTTGAGCCCAAGCAGCCATGCTTCGACATCATCCTCCCTTTCTCTTTCACCATCGAAGGAAGGTGGCTTGAGATTCCTCGGCTCTCCTTGCAAACTATCTATCTCTTGTTTCCTTATTTGGTGTCTAACAAGAGACACCTCTGGAATGCTTACGGGATCTTTTGATGCATAAAACCTTCTTTCTGGTAAGGAGGTGAGTGGTGTCCACGAGTTCTAATACCACTTCTAGAATAACTAGCTCTTCCACATTCATCCCTTCTTTCATGGCACTTGCCTTCTTCCTCTTGTATTGAGTTTGATCCCTTCTTCATTTGTCTCTACAACTGATTTAAGATCTGCAACACTCGAGCATTTATCTGAATTTTCTCTCTCATCAATCTCTCATTGTCTGCTTTGTAGCTCCGCACTTCCATCTTCAGGCTCCTTACCGTTTCTATTAATGTTTCCTTCTCTCCTTTTTCCTTGCGTCCATTGAACTCTGTCTCTGCATTACCAACTATGGTATTCTATCCTTTGACGTCCTTATCATGAATGGAGGCTCCTCCGACTTCTTCCATTTCCTCAATATGCATCCTGAGTTGATGTGCTTAAGACCCTTAATTATGAAAAATGTGTCAACGACCATTTTGTTAGAATTATTCATATGATAAACAAAATTTCCAAACCATGCTACAAATCTATTTCTTCTTTTTTTTTGTTCATGGATATCATATCCCCATTCTTAGAAAATAACAATGTCCTGTTATCCTTGGCTAACAAAGAACTTCATCTTGTATAGGCACTTCCTTCAAACCACCTTCCTAGGTGACCACGACTAGAAACTGCAGCTAAATCCTTCCTTAACATCTTTTTGTCTCGAAGACAACCAATTCATCCCTTAGCCCTCCTTTCTTCATCTTTCAATATGCATATGACCACGGCCATGACCCTACGCTTAGTTGAAAATGCGCTTGTCCAGAGCTTTGGGTCTTTGAAACTTTCAGCCAGGACTGGATCAATGGTCCTCATCCTCTTTCACGATCAACGATCGAAATCCACTTCGGGACTTCGCGCTTTGGGATTCTCAACTTTTCTCGCTTGCCTCCTCCCAGAATGATTTTACCCAGAGTTCATGATCTGTCGATAGGTGTCCTCCCAAATATTAGTGGCTTTGAATCACTTCGTCTTTTCGGGCTTCGAAAGTTTCAAACTTTCCTCTTGCACTTTCTCCCGAAATGCTTTCACTCGAAGTCGACGATCCTGCGATGTGTGTCTTCAGGAATTAACGGTTGATCTGTACTACGGCCTTCAGGAGTTTGAGACCCAATGCAACCTATCACATCTTTCCCCTCTTGAGTGCCCAATCTCTAGATTGCACCATCTATTGCCACGTGGTGAAATACTGGAAGCAGACACATGGCCCAATCAATTGGGTGACACAAGTCACATTCTAATCGACTTTTCAATACTTCAAATGTTCAAATATTGCTGACACATCGCACACATTCCATGTGTCCATGTCATCCCAGGTGACGTCCATAAGCCACGTCACTTTAGAATATTCCAAGGTCCACATCACCTCCTAGTGACATCATCATGCCCCACCACTTCGGCTCTTCGGGCTTTAGGAGTTTCAACACTAACACCCTTCCCATTCTCTCGAAATCTGAATTCTTGAACCGACCAATCTATCACCATGTGTCCTCCTGGACAAGGGATGACTAAGATTCACTTCAGTTCTTCACACAGAGTCCATGGATCTGCACCACATGTCCTCATTAATCTGATGGTGGAGGCTTACTTTGGGTCTTCAGACATTGGAAATCTCATATTTGAAAACTTATCTGGCCCCACTAGCTTTTATTCGAAGCCCTGGATCGGGTTACGTGTGGTTCTCAACAGATCAATGGTTGAGATCCTTTTAGGTCTTTGGGTTTCATAATTCTCATCTCTTAACCTTCGATTTCCCCGGAAGTGCATGGATTTTTGTCACGTTTCCTCCAACAGATCGATGGCTGAGATTCACTCCAGATATATGGGGTCTGGAAATTTCAATTCTCAACTTCTTTTGTTCGCCTTTTCTCGAAGTGATTTTACCCAGAGAACACAATCGATTAACGCGTGTCCTCCTACAGATCGACAATCCCCAACAACTTCTTCTCATCGAAGGTTCATCGCTCGAGTACCAACATGTCACATCACTACATGCCCTTTCAAATTGAGGGGGCATGCATTGGCGGTTTGGAGTATTCCTCTTTTCACCCTGCAGTTCTCCTGATGCTAACACGTAACCACTCGACGAAACCGTTGTTTGGATTGTGGGACCTCCTTGGTAAATTATCTCTCGTGCAACTCAGTTTCCCACAATGCCTCTTGTTTGTTGATCTCACTCTCCAATGGGATCCAACGGTTGTGACCTTAACCCTTGCTTCCTTTACATCAGACGACCCTTGTTCCTTGTCCTTCGATCCAATGATCTTATATCCCTCCTGATCCTACAGTGGCGATCGCTCCTGAATTCGAAGGGGACAATCATGATCCTTCGAACCCCATACCACGGGTCTCTGACGTTCTATCTCTTGCGTAGATTCTGCAATGTCATTCCTCCTGAGCTATTCAAATCCACAGTCATACTTCGATGTGTAACCACTAGACTCTAACCAGCAAACCTAGCCCATACCGGCCTGGTGTTTCAACCTGGCTCTGATACCAATATCTAACATACCCAACCACCCACAGGTCGGGGTACGCTACCTTCAAGCCTTCCCTTGGACTTCTTTCTCTTATCGACACCTTTTCATTATTTAAGGATGCATAAAAGAAAAGACTTTAACGACATGCACAATAGTAAACAACGAGAATGCATAGTCTAAAGATTCAACTAAACGATAATTAAATATACAGCGGAAATAACATTCAAATACATGTAAATGATACCATAATAGAGAGAAATTATCTTTATGAAAGACGACACCAACTGGTTGCAGACCAAGGAAGTTCCACCCAACCATAGACACCACTGCTCCAAAGATCAACAGTAGTGTCACCCTCGAGCCAGGGCTATGAATCCACAAGGATGGTTCCAAAGTGTACTTGGCTTCCCAAACCAGTCAACACTCACAGGTCTCCCAAACTAGTCATCTCTCAAGCTCTCAGGGGCTTCCCAGCTCTCACAACAATCCAAGTACCCAGCTCTCTTCTACCCAGCTTGCACCACTTGAGAGATGGACCTTCACCCTTCTCTACCATGCAGTACCTTAGGCAATCCTTCTCCTTATTTTGGCTCCAACGCAACTGGTCTAGAATCTCAATGTTGTAACTCTCAGGACTCGCAGCTGTGAGAAACATTGGTCACAGGACAACGCATCTCAAACATGTGGCGTCAAGTCACTGCTGGATCACACCAATGAACACTACAACCAACTATATAATAGCTAATATTCAGCAGTTTGAATCCCTTCCTGAGCCAAGACGTCGATGAGGATGGATCAATGAATGGGTAAGTGGGTGCATGAAAGTGCATGAGGTAAAATGAGTGGATGTATAGGGAATCAGTAAATGATCCATCAATCAAACCCCCCCATCAGATCAGAGGCGGGTTTAAGTAACCTCGTGGGGAAATCAAGAACCTCCTGCCCTTCCCCAAGAATCTCACGTAACCGATCCCCTCCCTTAGACAAAAAGGGTAATTAACAATAGGAATAAACACTTAGCCCCTCAAGCACCCTCTCTTGTGGAATAATATCCCCCTATAACTCTATTCCTTGTCCATCTAGCAACCATCAATGTATTTATTATTAATAATGATCAAAACATTACATGTTTTGGGCACACTTCCCTTTTAATAATTGTTTGGGCACTCTGACCTCTCAACATTGTAACAATACATTATTTAAAAATGGGGGTTCAAAACCTGGGGTGTTACACTCATGTACATCTAAGACATATAAGACAAGCATGCAAAAGAATTCATTTTGGAGTAGAAATAACTTCGAGTCTCTGGCGAAGATACTCAAAGGCTTCCCATGGAATTGATTTTGTAAAGATGTTTGCCACTTGTTCTTTTGTGCCCACATACTCAACTCTGATTTTCTTTTCTGCAACATGTTCCCGTAGAAAGTGATACTTGATTGGAATGTGCTTTGTCTTGGAGTGCATCACCGATTTCTTTGAGATACTAATGGCATTTGTATTATCACAATACATTGGAATGGGCTCATCATACTCAACCTATATATCTGTCAGAGTTTGTTTCACCCAAAGAACCTGTGCACAACATGTTGTTGCTGCAATATACTCTTCCTCAACTGTAGATAAAGATATTGATGATTGTTTCTTGCTTAGCCACGAAAATAAACACTCACCTAAGTAGAAAGCTGCTCCACTGGTGCTTCATCGGTCATCAATACAACCTGCCCAATATGCATTTGTGTAGGCAATACGTGATATATCCTTTCCTTTTGGATACCATAATCCAAACTCTTTTGTTCCTTTGAGATATATGAAAATCCTCTTCACTGCTAATACATGTGATTCCTTTGGTGCTGCTTGAAATCATGCCACATGTCCAATTGCTTGCATTACATATAGTCTAGATGCTATCACATATAGTAGGATACCAATCATTGACTTGTATTGTCTCTGATTTGTAGACTTTAAATTATCATCTTTGTTTAACTTGCAACTGGTTTGCATGGGAGTGATAACTGGTTTGCAATATTCCATTATGAACCTCTTTAGCATTTCTCTGATATACTTGGTTTGAGAAATAAAAATTCCTTGGTGGATTTGACATATCTGAAGTCCCAGAACAAAGGATAGTTCTCCAAGTAATGACATTTCAAATTCATTCTTCATATCCTTTGCAAATTTCTGGCTTAACCTGTCATCATCACTACCAAAATTAATATCATCAACATAAACTTCAATTAATAAAATACTATATTGACTTACCTTTATGTAGAGGTTGTTGTCTGCACTTCCTTTTATGAACCCTTCCTGCTGTATATATTTATCCAACCTAGAGTACCATGCTCTAGGAGCCTGTTTTAGACCATACAAGGCCTTCTTTAATTTACACACATAATCTACGTTCTCTGAAAACTGAAATCCTTCTGGTTGTTCAATGTATACTTCTTATTCAAGTTCCCCATTCAGAAAAATTGATTTTATATCCATTTGATACACTTTAATATTTTGGAGCATGCATAAGCTAAAAGCAATAGGATTGCTTCCATTCTGGCAACTGGAGAAAATGTCTCTTCAAAGTCGATTGTTTCAAAATGTGCATATTCTTTACATACCAATATAGCTTTGTTCCTTGTAACATGTCCATCTTCATTCAATTTATTCATGTATACCCACTTTGTGTCGATCACATTCTTATCCTTTGGTCTTGGAACTAATTCCCAAGTATATGTTTTCTCCATTTGATCCAATTCTTCATCCATGGCCTTATTCCAAAATTCATCCTTGATGGCCTCTTCAAAACTGGTTGGTTCAATCGTATATGAGAGTGCTAGGTGCATTTGTTCTGTTGAATGGATTCTTCTTCTAGTCTCAACTCCTGCATCCTTTTTTCCGATAATTAGATCTGAAGGATGGTTCTTCTGTACTCGTCTGCTAGGTGTCTTTGGAGGAACTTGCTGAAATTTCTCTTATGCTTCTGTTGGATCTTCTTCATATTCCCCTTCTACTTCCTTTTAATCTTTTGTTTCTTCTTTGTAAATTTGTTCCATTGATTCATTTTCTTCTTCCTTTAATTCTTTTCTACTTGTTTCATCAATTGTTACGTTGATGCTTTCCACAACTTTGTTCAATCTCAGGTTGTAACACTTGTATGCTTTCCTTATACTTGAGTAACCAACAAGTACTCCTTTGTCCACACGAGAGTCAAACTTTCCCATTCTGCCATCTTCTCTTTTGATGTATCATTTTCTCCCAAAAACTCTGAAGTGCTTCAAATTTGGTGGTCTTCCTTTCCATAGCTCGTAGGGATTTTTTTCAATGTTGTTTCTGAGCATTACTCCAAAAACTATCTGTCAATTTGGAATCCATTAGCATTGTTCGAGCCATTTCTTGTATTGTCAAGTTCTTTCTTTCAACAACTCCATTTTTTTCAGGTGTCCTAGCAGTGGGGAATTTCCTTTTTATTCCATGGCTGCTGCAGTAATCCATAAATTCCTTTGAAGTGAACTCTCCTCCATTAATAGATCTCAAGTATTTGATTTTTGAATCCATTTCATTTTCAACCATTTCCTTGTAGATATTGAAGTTTTCAAAATCTTCTGACTTATTCTTGAGAAAGAAAACTCCAATCATTCTTGTATAATCATCAACTAATAACATAAATTATTTCTCACCTTTTAAACCCTTTATTGTAGTTGGTACAACTAGATCAGTATGCACAATTTCCAGTGGTCTTGTCATCGAATATTCCTTTGATTTGAATTTGTTCTTTGTTTGATTTCCTTGTTGACAATGCTTGCATAAAGTGTTGGTTGGTTTCGTGATCTGGGGCATTTCTCTGACTGCTTCTCTTTTGTTGACCTTGACAAGGTTATCAAAATGTATGTGACCCATTCTTCTGTGCCATATCCAAATTTCATCTTCCTTTCCTAGAAAACACTTTTCATTTCTAATTTCACTTAACACATATATGTTGCTTGAAGTTCTAGTAGCTGTAGCAATCAATTTTCCTTAACCTTCTTTTCTTATCTTACACTTTTTAGAATCGAAATTAACTTTATGACCATGGTCACACATTTGTCTCACACTTAGAAGATTATGTTTCATATCTTCTACTAGTAGAACATTTTCTGCTTTATATTCTTGTTGTCAATTCTGACTGTGCCTTTTCCAATGATTTTAGCTAAATCATCATTTCCGAAGGAGACTGATCCATCACTTTCCTTTCTTAAAGTAAGAAACATGTCTCTATCCCCTGTCATGTGTTTTGAACAACCACTGTCAACATACCAACCACGTTTCTTTTGCTTAGCTTGTAGAGCGAGCGTATATTCTTCATTGTTATACCGATTCTACTTTCTTATCCATGTCCTTTTCTAAGGTTCCCATATGTGATTGTTGTTATTATGTTGCGGTTCTCTAGGAGGGACTGTCATTCTGCAATCTTTGGCTATGTGTCCAAATTTGTTACATTTGTAATATTCCACTTCAGTTCTCAAGGATTCAAACCTGTTGTAATTTCTTCTCTATGTTTCATTGGGCCTTCTTAGATAACCCTTTTGTGTATGACTTTCAAAGTTGTTTATGTTCATGTTATTAGCTCTGCAATTCACATCTTTATGTCCACAATTATTACATGCATAACATAAACCAAAAATGATAGTTTGATACCTGGGAGTTGAATATATTCTGAAAGGAGGTACTTTCATGAATTCTTCTTCTTCCTGAGGCCTATCTGTCGGTTGGTGATTCTAAAATCTGAATCTTCTCAATGGAGGAGTGTCCCTGTAATCTTCCTTGTAGATCTTCATATCCCCTTTGATTGTTTTTGCATATCTTTTTGGACATGTTTCTTGATTTGTTGTTTTGGAGCTTGATCCTTTTTCTGTCTGATTGTATCCAAGTCTAGACTTGTCATGATGAGGTTTTTGATTGCTGATAATGTCATCTAAAACTTTTGAGTTGTTCTGCATATTTTTCTTTTGAAGATCCTTTCTTAATGTGACAATATATGCTTCTGAATTTCCAATGATCTTGTCTTTTTCTTCTAGTTGTTCTTTGAGTGTTTCTTTAATTCTTTTATCTTCTTCTATTTGAACCTTCAAATATGAGATCATTTGTTCTAGTTCTTGAGTGTCTTCTTTCTTGTCTAGTTATACTTGTAGTTTCTTATTTTTGTTGTTTTATCTTCTATTAACTTCTATGGCACGCATCAAATCTTTTTGGTAGTTAACTTCTGTCTCTTCATATTCTTCTTTGGATTCTTCATATTCTTCTTCAGATTCTTCTTTATTAGATTCTTCTACTACCATGAATAGAACTCTTTCTGTCTCACTGTCACTGACTTCATCTTCATCTGATGATGAGATGTCTTCTTTGGTGCATAATCTTTTCTTGAAAACTTTCTTTGTGGTTTTTTTTCCTTTATATGTTTGTTTTCTATTTGAGTAACCCTCAACATTTCTCTTTTTATTATGAGGACATTTTTTAGGAAAATGACCAATACCATCACAATTTAAAAAAATCAATGGAATCTTACCGCTATACATGTCGTTGGTTCCCTTATTCAATATTTTGACAAATTGGTCACTTCTTCATCATCTTCTAAGATGTCACTATTGTTGCTAAGTTCTTTTTCTTTTTTCTTTGACCTTTTGGATGCTTTGAAGGTTGCTTCTTTTGTATCTATATTTTCCTGTTCATTTCTCATTTCATATGCTATGAAGATTCATGTAATTCATCCATGCTTATTGAGTTCAGATCTGCTCTTTCTTCTAGTGATGATATCTTAGGGTCAAATCTCATAGGAAGAGATCTTAGTACCTTTTGAACAATTACATATTCTTCGATTTCTTCTCCCAATCCTATGATTTCATTTTGTTGTTTCATCAACTTATAAAAATTAAGTTGCAATATTCTCATCTTCCTTCATCTTAAGTTTTTTGAACTGACCTTTGTAAGTTTGAAGCTTTGTTTCTTTGACTTTTGAATCTCCTTCATAAATATTTCGAAGTTTGTCCCAAATCTCTTTAGCGGATATACAATGTGCAACTTTGGATAATATCGCTTCACTAAGACCATTCAAAAGTGCATTTGTAGCTTTGGAATTATTATGACCGAGTTTCACTTCTTTGTCATCTATTGGCGGAACTGCTAGTACTATGTATCCATCTACAATTGATTGCCAAATTTCAAATATCTGTGCCTATATATATGTCTTCATCCTTATGCTACAAAATGCATACTTATGTCCATCAAACTGTGGTATTCCATTTTTATACAAGTTTTTGCTCTCCATTATCTTCCTTTCAGTGGTTAAACTAATTTCTAAAGGAATCTGCTCTGATATCAATTGTTGGATTACTGAGAGGGGGGCTGAATCAGTAATAGATAAATTTAATCCTTTTTAACCATATAATGCAAGTGTTATATCAGTATAGCATTATCATCAAATAATTGCAGAGTAAATAAACAATGAACAAATGAGCAATCATACACATACATAGTACACCAGTGGTTTTACGTGGAAACCCAAAGCAAGAGAAAACCACGTAATGCTTTTTCTTATATGTCTTGAAGAATTACATTCATTGGAAGAAACAACTTCCTTTGTTTTCTAGATGCAACTAGAAGGAGGATCCAACCCCCTAGTTTCTCAGGCTACAACCTGAGGGAAGCTTCAACTCCCCAATTATCTGGCTAGAACCAGAAGGAGGCTACCCCCTAAGTTCTCCAGCTACAACTGGAAGGTGGCTATAACCACCGGTCCTTGCCCCATCCAACCGCCCTGAAATATAAATGTCAAATGTAGACAACCATTCACTGTCACTAAATCAACCACTACCTATGTCAACCTGTTACTGTTAACTTGTACCAATAACCTGTAACAACCTGTACCAATCAACCTGCACCAAACAACCTATACCAATAACCTGAACCAACATGTACCATGCATCAACCTTGACTCTTCAATATGTACCAACATCATCAACTATACACCTCATGTATGTGCTAACTCATCAACTATACACCTCATGTATGTGCCAACTCATCAACTATACACCTCATGTATGTGCCAACTCATTAACTAATTGTCTCAACCATGTACCCAACATGTACCTCAATCATATACCAAATACATACACCAATATAACCATCAAAATTTATCTAACAATTCATCACTCTATCCATAAACCAAATACCATAAACCCTTACATCAAACCATGTGAAACAAACTCACTGTTATTTAGCCTCAAGCTAAACCAATAACTTCAACAACACATTACAACCAAAAGACCAAAACCCATATGCCAAATACCAACAACAAAATACCAATTGTATCCCTCAACAAATCTGATATATGCAGCAATACTGGACATCCAATACCATCTCAAGAGCTAAAACCTAGATCACAAAACATACCTCAAACAAGATGTACCATATCTCTCATAAATAGACCCCAACCATGTTGTTGCTGCGATTTTTCTGCCATGATTTTTCTTCAGCACTATTTCTGTCGCGATTTTTGTGCCGCAACTTTTCTGCCATGATTTTCTTCCATGAGTTTTGTGCCACACTTTTTCTGCTGCACTTTTTCTGCAGCGATTTTTTTGTCGCACTTTTTGTTCCGCACTTTTTCTACCACGATTTTTCTGCCACGATTTTTCTGTCGCATTTTTTCATCCACACTTTTTCTGCCGCACTTTTTCTGCCTCATTTTTCCTTCCACACTTTTTCTGTCGCACTTTTCCTGCAATACTTTTTCTGCTGCAAATTTTCTCAATCAATAATACCTGCCCAAATAAACTTTCACAAAAATAGATATTCAATTATATTCAAGTGTGATTAAATGAGACAACTTTTCCTCTTATTTATACTTTCATGTAGCATTACACTTTCCTTATTTTAGGGAGTTCTCCATTTACTTTATTATTTAAATAATTTCTTTTGCAAACACTTGACTTTTGGGGGCTTGTATATGACTCATGAGGGTTCTTCAACTTCATATGGACATAACTCTCTAACCGTGAGGTTTTATGTGACGTTCCACATACCACTGGAAATGGCATGACAAGAACTATCCATCTAGGATAGTTTCACTGAAAAAATCATTGAATTTCATCTCATTATTCCACAATTAAGCATGGGTTCTCTAACCATACTTCTAGGATAACTCAATCCGCAAAGAGTTTTCCCATGAGGGATTTCACCATAAGGGGACCACTTTGGATTTCATCCATTTGTACTTCTTATAAACTATGAAAAGACAATAATGAGTCATCTTTATATAAAAAAAACTTGGGTCCATTACCCAAACCTTTGTGCTACCAAAATTTTCTACGAGACTTTTTTCAAGGGTTGACATTAATGACAACCAACCTTAATCAACACACTCGACAATCTTTTCAGTTTTAAGGAGTCTAAAAAAATATTAACCATGGACTCCATAATGTTGTTGTGAGCAACATATAAGGGAAGGAGTCTAGTAAGTAATGGCCAAAATAAGACTGAGTAAGAAGCATGAGGTTTGAACGTAAGCTCATGGTGGGGTTAACTAGGACTCCTAAGCCTAAAGGACAAACTTCCAAGATGAGTGCCATCATACAATGGGATTCTAAACTAGAATGACCATGGAAGGTAGGATCTACCACACGAATCAAAACACTTCTAAACAACAGATAAGGTTCTATGCCGCAACTTAGTGGGGTCGATCCTAAGGAAAACTGAAATGGGAAATGGATAATGCAAAAATGCATGGAGAGGAAAATCTAACCTATATGCCAGTTTCAAGATCGTTACATGTCAGAATGGATCGACATATAATGGAAATTTACCAAAGAAAACGTCTCCAAAGTCCTATATATAAGACCAAAAACACTTACCCAGAAGTTAATAAGTCCAATATACAAACCTCTGACAAAGAAAAGTATTAAGGGATACAGAACTTGAAAACAATAAATATTAAAACTACAATATGTATAGAGGACCGCACAACCTTGCAAATTATGCATAGTAGTTATCTAGGTAGAGCCCATTGTTAGGCCCAAGACAAGGGTTTTGTTGATAACCAACTAGTAAAACTTCTAGTTCAGAGGTCAAAGATCCATAATCATAGCTTTAAGGATGGCCTCATATGAAGGTAACTCAACATCCATGAAACAGGGGCCCGAAAACTCACAAATACCAGGGCTTGAGGTCTTACAAATAAAAATATCAGACTCAGGAAGAAATTCCAAATTACTCTGGCCAATAGAGGGAAGCAAGGGATCCCATGCCCCCATCGAATAAAACACTTGATCAATTGTTGAGACCTTGTATCGAGAAGGAGAACATAACTTTAAAGGGTCCTTATTAGGAGCAATCAAACACCAAGGATAAGACACCACATAATTCACCCATGATGGGGAAGAGTCTACTCGAACAATAGGTACACATAAAGGGGAAACCTGAGGTAATGTCAAACTAGGATTGTGACTATCAAATGAAAGTTGATCAATAGTGACAATGCTTCTATTGTGAGGGAAATGCATCACATGAAAGAGCGTAGACACCACATCATTCATCGCATACACATAATCATACTCAAGAATAAAATTAAAGTATAAAGGGACTGACACCAATAACATATCAACTATGATATTCTTCCCACCTAACATGGTAGGAAACTAAGGAAGAATCCCAAGACATTTTATAGGTCTTCAGTCGAAAACCAACAACTCACTGGTAGGTGACATGAGCTTGGCAGAACCCAAAGCTTACCAAGATGAGGAGGATAAAACACTTGCAGAGGATCCTTCATCTACAATAAATCGATGAATGCATATTTTATTAACTCCAACCGTTATCTGGAAGGGTGCAGAAGAAGGAAGATGATACTCTACAAGATCATTCCAATCAAAGGAAAACACCCTAGGGCTTGGAGGGAGTGTACGTGAAGAGAGTAGAATTCCCCATTGTTCAAAAGGCACTGAACTAGAAATGATAAGTACATGGTCAAAATACAAATCACTCCCCAAAAGAGGAGTGGGATAAGCCAAGGATTGTGTCAGCAAGACCACTTCCTTAGAGTTTTCACTCTCCAAGAGAAGAGTGGGATTGATCAAATATTTAATCAACGCAACCTCTTCCTCAACCACTGGTTGAATAGGGTGTGAAACAACATGGTCAAGAGACACATCACCCCCCCCAAAAAAAGTGGTGTCAATTGAATATTGCATCAGAGAAATCACTTCATAAACCAATTATTGAATAGATTGTTTGGAAACCAAATATGACTCAAAACTAGAAGGGTCATCAAAAAAGGACCACACTTCTTGTACCACAACAATAGAAGGGCACAAATGATTAAGGTGATATCCTTTGAAAAATTTACAAGGGAAATTGAGCTTACGTCCTATACGTCCAAGATTCTCAATAGTATCGATCCCCCCAACATGACTTGTAGTGGCTGGTGGGTTTCCCCCAACATGACTAGAAGAGGTTGGTTTCACATCTCCAATGTGACTAACATAGGTTGGTGACAAAACTCCAACATGACTCGTAGAGGTTGATGACTTGATTCTAGTATGACTAGAAGTGACTGGTCTTTTTCTCCCATCATTACTCGCATAGACTGGTGATAGGACTCCAACATGACTTCTTGAGGTTGTTTACCTATCTCTAACATGACTCATGGAGGTTAGTAGTTGATCTCCAACTTGACTTGCAGAGGTTGGTGATGTTTGTCCAATATGACTAGCAAAGGTTGATTGCTTGTATTCAACATGACTCGTAGAGGTTGTTGACAAGATGCCAACATGACTCATAGTGACTATACTTGTGCTTCTAGAATGACTAGTAGAGGTTGGTCTCTTTCCCCTACCAACAATTCTTCTTCTTATTCTTTCTCTTCTTATTCCTTTTGGACTTCTGGTTACTAGTAGGAGGAGTTTCACCAAAAGATGGAGAAGGAGGAGAAGTACACTTCATGGATGCAGAAGGTGAAGGATCAAAATATGTATGATGTCGTTGAAATAAGGTGCTTATCTAAGAAGCATCAAGATCATTTGGGACATTTGGAGTGGTCCACAACCAAACCGATAGTCCTACATTCAACCCAGGAATGTTCAAAGTGGCCATGAAGGGGGCACCAATGTTTCAAAAGAAATGAAGAGAACAAGAATCCCATTAGGAAAGGGTCCTTTGATTGGTATCCTCAAGAACTTTGGCCATATCGTTCTTATGGATATTTTCATCCCTTGTGTGATCGTTCATGTCCATAAAATTCTCACACACTTATTTTGACAAACCAATGGTATAAAAACCTACTCCTTCTAGGATGTGGCTCCACACTTTCAAGAGAAATACCTGAGGTCACTCCTGACCAATGGAGTAGTTGGGAAACTACCCTGAATCAATGATCCAAAAGTAGTGATACTGAAAAAACCTAAGGTCAACTACAAAAATAAAGACTCCATTAAAAAACCCTAAGAGAAACATCGCAAGAAAATAAATTTTCCAAATATTTAGTATAGGTGGATGAGGTCCTGATTCCAAAGCAATGAAAAAATGGAAAGGGACCTTCTAGATGAAGGCACGGGTTGATTAAGTCTCGTGGAACAATGAACGAAGGAGTGAGAAGAAGTTATCCTGACCTCCACTAACCAAACTTATCCAGTGCAAGAACCTACACTTCGTGGTGCACCGTCCAACAATACTGAAAAGTGTGATATGAAATCTTCCCTAAGTACCATGGTAAGCCCCCGCAATCACCTTTGAGATCCCTAGGAAAAGAAACTAAGGTCACCAACTCATAGTCATTGTCCAGGGGGTGTAGTACACAGTTGATATTGAATGTATAGGTGGGGTAAAAAAACCAAACCTTCTAAAGAGACGCCTCTCACAGAGGTAAAGGCACTAGTGAAACCCCCAATATATGATCTCTTCACTACACTTAGTCAAGATTTAGAGGGGTAATATCCTTGGCTCTCCTTTACACGACCTTGTGCTTAGCTCATGTGTTAGAGGAGACTCCCATCTATACTTATATGACAGTTGTATTTGAGATTCTCCCTAGCTCAGACTCCTATGTTTTTTCAATGGCCTTGGAGATTTGTCTTTTCAATCCTAATACAAGGCCCTAACCCTAAACTTGTTTGTGAACCCTAGAAACAAATTCTAGTAAAATTTAAGTTTAACGTTTGTTTTAGTGGTTGTTTTTACTCAAGGAATATGGAAGTGCAACTGATGTTGTTTGAGACTCTTTCAAAAATTAAAATTATAATAACACTAGCAAAGAAAACTTTACACTAATCCTTCAAATGAAAAAGAGTTTCAAGAAATAAAAAATGCACGAACAATCCTTCAAGGCTTGAAATGCAATATTTTTTCTTTTCTAATGCAAAATGAAAAAGAGGAAAACAAAAGTATTTTATCTCTTAATTTATTTTGAAATGATTTCCAAATGAGAAGAAAACAAAAACCTATGCTAATATCTTTTTCTTTTTCAAATAACAATGCAAATAAAGAAAAAGATCTAACTAGTAGAAAACTTGGTTTTTGTTTTTATTTTTATTTTATTTGTATCAAAGTAAAACTAAAGATGCTAAAAAAATTGTAGAATACATGATTCATGGCCCCAAAACAATGGAAAAACAAGAGTAAGTTATTTTTTGTGACTAACAAGTTTTCAAAGACTTCAGAAACCAAACAATAACAATAAGACACCCATGAGGCTCAGGCAAAACTGAACAACCAACCAAAACTTCCAGACTGTGAAAGAGATTTTTTAAAAAGCCTAAAATTTACATAGGTCCGCGACTATGTATATTGAAACTCGCAAGTATATGTGGGTCATATACATGAAACTCTTCGTTGTCCATGGGATATATATAAGCAACTCGCGGATGGGCTTAAAAATTTTGAAAAATAAAAATACACTGAAGAAGGGGGGATTCCATAAACTTGAAGAAACCTTCCAAATGGATAATGCTTCCGAAGTCAAACTTGGAAAACAAGTAAAATCACAAAAAGAAACCCTAAAAAATTGACCCAAACTAGGAGAATCCCTAGCAGAGTCACCAATTTTGTTGACGAGATATTTTCCCCATGACCTTGGGTCATGTCACGCTATAGAAATACTTGATATAGAAGATTTAAATCCACCCTCACAATCAAACATGAAACCAAAGAATAACTATTTTTTCACATGGAGAGATAGGGAAAGGAGAGAAGAGGAGGTGTGCACCTTAAGCCCTTTGTCCGATGTTGATCCCTACTCCTGCTTCTCGAAATGCTCCTAGTCTCTATCGGTACAAGCCTACAATAGGAGACATAGGTTGTGTTGCAACGATGTAGTTATAGGTCCTACTAGCATATATCAAATGTATACTTCAAAGCATATATGAACAAATATGAACATATCATATTGCAATGAAACACATGAACACTTGAGGGAAACAATACTTTAATTAATCAACAAAATAATAGAGTTGGTTACAACCTGATGCTGCTTTTGGCACCGCTCTAGAACCAATTTCTTGAGTTCCTCCTAAAGTCATTAAAGCGTCAACTCAATGAAAATATTCCTCAAATAGACCGATAAGGATAGGAACACACCTTATAACTATATAAGAGAGGAATCATCTCTGGAAAAGGAGTTTTTAGGTTGGGGTAAAGCTTCTTGGAGGATGAAGGGGAATGGAAGCTCTCTCAATATTCTCAGCATAACCTTGCACCATTAGACCTATCCTCATCATTTCCCCAAAACGTGATTTTATATATTCCCCAAGGGGTTAGGTAAGTTTTAATATGTTTTGTACAAGCCAGGGGACGTTGGTAAATGAGCCCAACCGAACAAACTGCCTGAAAACTCAGAATTATTTTATTTTTCACTATTTGTTAGGGCATCCATGGGTTGCACATTAAAAATTTGCAAATGTCCGCGTGTTGCATTAAAAGAGCCCGTGAATATGTGCAAAATACATGTTTTTTAGGTAATTTGGATGAGGCAAGGTGGGATTTTGTTTAACAATCCAAGGGAAAGGGTTAGGCCATGGCACAAATGCATAGGTGTGGAATTTTCTGCTATAACAATCCTTTTTGGTAAAGAATGATTTCATGGTCATACTAAATCATTAATAACCAACTCAAATCCACTTTCCAGTTATAAACTATAAAATTGAATCCCTTTCCAATAGACATGGACTAACAAATTACATAAGATTAATAGAAGCCACAATCACAAATATAATTTTCATTTCGGATTTGGATGTATGACACATACACGCACACATTGTCCCTCCTATTAAATTTAGAAGGTAAATCGTTATTAATTGTTGGCACATAGTCGACAGACCCAAAATTCAACATTAATTCGCAAAAAAACCCCTAAAGATATTGTCTCTTTTGGCGTCACCCGTAAGGAGCTGAAATCTCACCCGAGGTACCTATGGAGAATGCAGGAACCAGGTTTCTGCATTCATAGAGGAATGGAAGACATTCATCATATTCATCCTACTTAATATTCATTAATAATTATACCATTCATCATGTGTGTAGAACCATATCAACATATAACAAATTCATATTAGCCATGCCTACATTATGTATGTTCCATAAACATAACTGAAAAGAAAACACATCACAACACAACATGTACTATTCAAAAGAGGTTCACCCCAAAGTGGGCTATGTCCACAACGACATGATTCTTATATTATCATTTAGCATCATTTCTTACAAACGGTACACATTGCACTCATAGATAATATCTCAACTCTACCCACATGCCCTTATCGTTCATTCCTACAGTGCACACACATCTCTCGTTTGATATTCAACTTAGCTCATACTCATCCACTACTAACACCCAACCAACAATAATGAACTCTCAGTAACAAACTACATATACCCCCAAAACCCCTTACATATTTATTCTTGTACATTAAGGATTAACCTGTTACGAAGTGGACAAAATGTCTAACTATTCCTAACTAACTTTCGCCTTTTTCACGCATTGACTCTTGAAAATTCTCTAACTATATTCCTTTCTCCCACGTGTGCCTCTCCTTAGTCGATATGTCACATGTTTTTCTCCTGTGAAACTCCCAAATGACCTTCTCCAATAGGCCCCTAACACCCACCTATGGCTCGTCCCGAGACACTCAGTTTGTTGTTGCATTTCCTTCAGTGTTGCAATGAGATTTTCGAAAGTATCCCTAGAAGTTGTTCTTGTTTTTCTTTCTTCTACTTCCCATGTCAATATCTCTTCTGCAGGTTGCGTGGTGACAAGAGTCTGCAACTTCTCTTCACTCTCTTGTACTGCTTGCTTCACCTTGCCTTGTTCTGCTACAATTTATTTTTTTACATTGAAATCCTCTTCTTGCAGTGGCTCCAACTTCTCTACTAGCGTCTACTACTCATCCCTAATTTGATTTATCTCCTAGTTTACCTGTTATAGAAATTTTTTCCACACTCCATGCATCTTGATTTGATGGCCTTCCCTTTCCCTCTGTAGACTCAAGTCCCCCATTTTTATCATTCAAAAGTAAAAAATTAAAATCATTGTCCATATACACGGGCTTCAATTAGAAAACTAATGTATACGCATGTTTCTCCATTACAACCCATGTAAATTGGGTTTTGTGCTCAAAATTGAAAATATTTTGGGTTTTCCAAGCCAAGTCATAGGATCCATGATCCTTGACCTTCCATATACTGTAAACTCTTTAATTCAAACATTCATTTCCATTTGGAGGATATAAATTGAGCCAGATACAAACCTTGAGGGGAAGAATATCAATGAGAACAAACACACTCTGGAGAAATTTCACCTCATATTCAATCTGCATCCGTTTTTCCTTGAAAGTCTGAACTTATTTTGTGTTCATCCCCCAAGCTCTTCCTATCTTGAGAAGGAGAAACTCAATTACTCCTACTACTTGTGAGCTTGGCTTTGAGGAGGATTGAAGTGGTGAAGGCCTAGGTGACTTATTTTCTCGGTTCTGATATGTGTCGATACAGAAGTTTGTCACCTATGTACTTCTGTTGATTACATTAATAGAGATACTCTTTTCTCATCCAATTATATGTTGTAAATATTTGTATTAATTCCAATGGGCATATTTGTTATACATGTTAATGGATTATGTTATTTTATATTCTAATGTTTCATGTAATTTCCATATACTTGTGTATCTTGGATGTTGAGGACAAGTTGAAGGTATCAAGCATTGGATCGTGAGCTCAACCATGGTCTTCTTCAGATATCCGAAAGAGGTAGGATTCTATCCTTCCTTTTGTTAGAATTTTAATTTGTCTAGCATACTTGAGATTAGAGTTGATTTTTTTGTGTCGTTCTATCTGTTGTGGTTTACCCCAATCCATAGAGAGATTTTTCTTGTAACCAAATAGACTAGTTACGAAAAAGGAATACTCTAGTCACCATTGGATAGAATAGTTCTCCTTTATGTTGTTTTATAATTTTTCAGGAATATGGGACTAAATTTATGAAAAAGGACACTTTTAGAGTTAAGTCGTAATTAAATCTCATTATCCTTATTGCATTGTTGAGCCTAATGTCGGCTCTCGCTTTCTCATTATAAGCCTCTATCCCCAACAATTCACAAGATTAGCCAAGAAGTGTCATTCATACATCTTTCTCAACTTAACACCCTTGTACCCTAAGATGAAACATCCCCTCGAGTTTCCATGTCTTTCCTGCATTCTCTTGCATTGAGCATAGGTATGTTCCACTTCTTGGAACTAGTTTTCTTATTCATGACACTCTTTTCCTCTCGTGTATCATAGAATTTATTTTACTATGAAAAAACAAAAAAATAATGGTGAGAAAATAATATTATCTCCTATCGGCAGCAGTCATGTCACCTTTGAACAAAGCACAAATCCTTGATTCCATTGATTTAAGGTTTGGGTTTAGCATGGCCTTAGGAAGTTGAGCTCGTTACTTAGATTTTACTCCTCCGACTGGTTATTCTTCTAGTCCCCGTGGAGATTTTGTTGATGCCTCCTGCGTCACAAATGTTTGTCAATGATCAGTGTTAAGTCTATGTTTCCTGGGTTATCCATACATCTCATGCTATTGTTCAAAGGAAGTCTAAGCCTTTGTCATCCATTCCTCATAACTCTTGACCTTACATGTCGTCCATCCCCTTACAAGTGAATCTCAGAATCACATGAATTTTTTGTCCTACCTTGCACCTTAGGGCCTACTTTCATCTCTGGTAGGTGACCTTGAACCCAACAGATGACATCTCCACATTGGTTGTTGACTGGGGGTTTCCCTTGTGTTCAATGACAAAAAATCTATTCACACATTGGGATTCATGTAGTGTCTTGGATTCTATTAGACCCTATTTGTGGTTTGCTCACCTTTGTAGACAATTTTCATTATTGGTTGTTATTGAGAGGGTATCTTTCATGTACTACTTGCATTTAGTGCATGCAAGAGATGCACATTGTCATTGGTTCATGCACATTATATTCATTCGAGTTCTTCCTAATCATCAAGATATTACTTTGTACCTCACATTGGAGGATGTGAGATTCCTTAATGCTCTCGTTTCAGTAGGTCTCATTCCATCAACTTCATCTCATCTATTCTAGAATCAAGATATAGATTCATAAGAGTACCTAGAGGCTTGCAATCATCAGTGGAAATTTCTCCCACCATCGACAATTGGGAATACATCAATGACACCTGATCGATGGATTATTCAAGTGTTCAACCTCAACACCTTTATTCACACTTGTTGAATGTAATCATCTCCTTGACACCTAATTTCATTATCGGTGGGTTGTCTCGCATTTATTAAAAGTATACCTTAATGACTAGTAATCAAATGAAGCCTCATTTTGTTCGACTTCAACTCCTTTATTCACACAATGTAGACTTGCACCTCTAGAAGATAGTGTAGAAGACCTCCAGTTCATAGTAGCAACATCCCATATCTGTTGTTGTATTTCATTGAACCAATACCTATATGAATTCAATGATCATGGAAGATCAGACTGTATTGTATTGTATACAGATATCTTTAGTAGATTTTGAGAGTGGACTCCACTGTGATTTGTTTGTGACTATGACCACCTATGGCATATGCCTACTTTATATTGCATATTCATGGCCATGAACAACTATTTTTTATATATCCAGATGGATATGCAATGTACTCCATATTGGAATCCATGTGTATAGAGTCAATTTGAATTGTAATATTCTCACGGGAGACTAGATCTTCTAGTTGGGTCATCACTACTCCAATTCTGGGAATTATAATGTATTTCATCTGTCGTGATTGCTCCTCTGACCTCACACATTTCAGAGAATATGTTATATCAATTTTTTCCACACTCCATGCATCTTTTTTTTATGGCCTTCCCTTTTACTCTAGAGACTCAAATCCCGCATTTTCTCATTCAAAACTCAAAAAATCATTTTTTTGTCCATATACGCGGGCTACATTAGAAAAATCACGTATATACATGTTGGTCCATTACAACCCACGTACATCAGGTTTTGTGCTCAAAATTAAAATTATTTCGGGTTTTCCATGCCAAGTCACGAGATCCATGATTCTTGACCTTCCACATACTGGAAACACTTTGATTTGACCCTTCAATTCCATTTAGAGGCTATAAATTGAGCTACATACAAGCCTTGAGGGGAAGCATATCATTGAGAGCAAGACACTCTGGAGAAATTTCACCTCATATTGATTTTGCATCCCTTTGTCCTTGAAACTTTGAACTTATTTTGTGTTCAACCCCCAAGATCTTCCTATCTTGAGAAGGAGAAACTCAATTCCTCCTACTACTTGTGAGCTTGCCTTTGTGGAGGATTGAATTAGTGAAGGCCTAGGTGCAGGGACTTAGTTTATCGGTTCCGATATGTGTCGATCTTCCCTTTATGGAGGATTGAATTAGTGAAGGCCCAACTGCAGGGACTTAGTTTATTGGTTCCGATATGTCCCTATACAATTTTTTTCACCTATGTACTTTTGTTGATTACATTAATAGAAATACTATTTTCTCATCCAATTATATGTTGCAAATATTTGTATTAATTTCCATGGGAATATTTGTTATACATGTTAATGTATTATTCTAGTTTATATGCTAACATTTCATATAGTTTCAATATGCTTGTGTATCTTGGATGTTGAGGACAAGTTGCAGGTATCAAGCAATGGATCGTCAGCTCAACCGTGGTCTTCTTCAGACATATGGAAGAGGTACGATTCTAGCCTTTCGTTTGTTAGAATTTCCATTAGTATAGAATATTTGAGATTAGATTTTATTTATGCATGTCATTCCCTTTGTTGTGGTTTACCCCAATCCATAGAGAGATTTTCATCATTGTCGAATAAACTAGTTACGAAAATGGAATACTCTAGTCACCATTGGCTAGAAAAGTTCTCCTTGGTATTGTTTTATACTTTTTCAAGCCTAGGGGACTAAATTTACGAAAAATGACACTTTTGGAGTTAAGTCATAATTGGATCTCATTATCCTTCCTTCATTTTTGAGTCTAATGTATTCTCTCACTTTCTCGTTATAAGCCTCTAGCCCCAACAATTCTCTGCATTATCCAAGCAGTGTCATTCATATATCTTTTGCAACTTGAAACCCTTGTACCCTAAGAAAACAAATCCCCTCGATTGTCCATGTTTTACCTACATTCTCTTGCATTGAGCATAGGTATGCTCCACTAATTGGAATTATTTTTCTTATTCACAACATTCGTTTCCTCTCTTGTATCATAGCATTTATTTTACTATGAAAAAACAAAAAAAGAAGGGCAAGAAAATAATATTATCTCCTATCGACAACAGTCGCATCGCCTTTGAACAGAGCACAAATACTTGATTCCATTCATCCAAGGTTTGGGTTTAGCATGGCCTTAAGAAGCTAATATCGTTACTTAGAGTCTACTCCTCCAACTGGTTATTCTACCAGTCCCCATGGAGAGTTTGTTGATGACTCCTACGTCACAAATTTTGTCAATGATCAGTGTTAGTCTATGTTACTTGGGTTATCCATCTGTATAATGTTCTTTCTCAAAGGAAGTCTAAGATTGTGTTGGTCATTACTCAGAACTCTTAACTTTGCATGTCGGCCATCCCCTTACAAGTGAATCTCACAATCACGTGAATTTGTTTTCCTACCTTGCACCTTGGGCCTACTTTCATCATTGGTAGTTGACCTTGAACCAAACAGATGACATCTCCATGTTGGTCATCCATTGGGGGTTTCCCTTATGTTTTACAGAAAGAAATATATTCACACATTGGGATTCATGTAGTGTATTGGATTCCATTAGACCTTATTGGTTGTTTCCTTGCATTTTTCGGCATTTTTTTATTATTGGTTGTTATTTAGAGGGTCTCTTTCATGTAATACTTCCATCTAGTGCACGCAAGAGATGCACATGTTCATTGGTTCATGCACATCCTATTCATCCAAGTTATTCCTAATCATAAAGATATTTCTTTGTACGTCACATTGGAGGATGAGAGATGCCTTAATGCTCTCCTTTCAGTGGGTCGCATTCCATCGACGTCACCTCATCTATTATGGAATCAACATCTAGAGTCATAAGAGTACCTAGAGGCTTACAATCATCAGTGGTAGGTTCTCCTGCCATAGATAGTTGGGAATACAACACTATCCCTTGATCTATGGATTATTCAAGTGTTTGACCTCAACACCTTTATTCACACTTGTTGAATGCACTCTATGCCTTGACACCTACTTTCATTATCGGTGGGTTGTCTCATGTTTGTTAATGATATACCTTAATGACCGGTAATCAAATGAAGCATCATTATGTTTGACTTCAACTCCGTTATTCACACGATGTATACTTGCACCTACAATAGATAGTGTAGAAGACCTCTAGTTCACAATAGAAACATCCCATATATGCTACTATCTTTCATCGGACCTATACCGATATGACTTTAGTGATCATGGAAGATTAGATTGTATTGTTTTGTATACATATATCTTCAACGGATTTTGAGACTAGACTCCACTATGTTTTGTTCGTGACTATGACCACCTATGGAATATACCTACTTTATATTTCCTATTCATGGCCATGAACAACTATTTTTTATATATCCACATGGATCTGCAGTGTACTCCATATTGGAAACCATGTGTACAGAGTCAATATGAATTGTAATATTCTCACGGGTGAATAGTTCTTCCAGTTGGGTCCTCACTACTCCACTTCTTTGAATTATAATGTATTTCGGCCATTGTGATTGCTCCTCTGAACTCACACATTAGGGGGAATCCGTTATAACAATTTTTTCCACACTCCATGCATCTTGCTTTGATATCCTCCCCTTTCCCTCTGTAGACTCAAAACCCCCATTTTGTTTATTCAAAAGTCAAAAAATCAATTTTTTGTCCATATACACGGGCTAAAGTTAGACAACTCACATATATTCATGTTGCTCCATTACATCCCGCATACATCGGGTTTTGTGCTCAAAATTAAAAACATTTTGGGTTTTCCATCCCATGTCACGTGATCCATGATCCTTGACCTTCCATATACTGGAAACAATATATTTTGAACCTTCAATTCCATTTGGAGGCCATAAATTGAGCCACATACAAGCCTTTAGGGGAAGCATATCATTGAGAGCAAAGATACTCTGGAGAAATTTCACCTCATATTGATTTTGTATCCCTTTTTCCTTGAAAGTATGAACTTCTTTTGTGTTCATCCTCCAAGATCTTCCTATATTTAGAAAGAGAAGCTCAATTAATCCTACTACTTGTGAGATTTCCGTTGTGGAGGATTCAAGTGGTGAAGGCCCAGGTGGAGGGACTTAGTTTCTTGGTTCTGATATGTGTCGATACATAAGTTTTTCACCTATGTACTTATGTTGATTACAATAATAGAAATACTCTTTTCTCATCCAATTATATGTTGCAAATATTTGTATTCATTTCCATGGGAATATTTGTTATACATGTTAATGGATTATGCTAGTTTATATTCTAACGTTTCATGTAATTTTCATATGCTTGTGTATATTGGATGTTGAGGACAAGTTGCAGGTATCAAGCGTTGGATCGTGATGTCAACCGTGGTCTTCTTCTGACATCCGGAAGAGGTAGGATTCTAGCCTTTCTTTTGTTAGCATTTCCATTTGTCTAGAATACTTGAGATTAGAGTTTATTTTTGGGTGTTGTTCTGTCTGTTGTGGTTTACCCCAAGCCATAGAGATATTTTCCTCGTAATCGAATAGACTAGTTACAAAAAAGGAATACAATAGTCACCATTGGCTAGAAAAGTTCTCCTTGGTATTTTTTTATACTTTTTTGGGCCTAGGGCATTAAATTTACAAAAAAGGACACTTTTGGAGTTAAGTCATAATTGCATGTCATTATCCTTCCTGCATTATTGAGCCTAATGTCAACTCTCACTTTCTCTTTATAATCCTCTATCCCCAACAATTCTCAGCATTGGCCAAGCAGTTCCATTCATATATCTTTTTCAACTTGACACCCTTATACCCTAAGAGGAAACATCCCCCTGAATGTCCATGTATTTCCCGTGTTTTCTTGCATTGAGCATAGGTATGTTCCACTAATTGGAACTAGTTTTTTTATTCATGACACGTGTTTCCTCTCTTGTATCATAAAATTTATTTTACTATGAAAAAACAAAAAAATAAGGGTGGGAAAAGAATATATCTCCTATCATCAACAGTCATGTCACCTTTGAATAGAGAACAAATCCTTGATTCTATTCATCCAAGGTTTGGGTTTAGCATGGCCTTAGGAAGTTGAGCTCATTACTTAGAGTTTACTCCTCCGACTGGTTATTCTTCCAGTCCGCACGGAGATTTTTTTATGCCTCTTGTGTCATGAAATTTTGTTAATGATCAATGTTAAGTCTATGCTTCATGGGTTATCCATCTGTATCATGCTCTTTTTCAAAGGAAGTCTAAGCCTGTGTCATCCATTCCTCAGAACTCTTGACTTTTCATGTTGGCCATTCCCTTACAAGTGAATCTCAAAATCATATGAATTTGTTGTCATACCTTTCATCTTGGGCCTAATTTCATCATTGGTAGGTGACCATGAACCCAACAGATGACATCTCCACATTGGTCCTTGATTGGGGGTTTCCCTTCTGCTCGATGACAAGAAATCTATTCACACATTGGGATTTGTGCAGTGTCTTGGATTCCATTAGACCCTATTGGTGGTTTCCTCACCTTTTTCATTAGTTTTCATTATTAGATGTTATTCAAAGGCTGTCTTTTGTCTACTACTTGCATCAGGTACACATAAGAGACGCACATGGTTGTTGGTTCATGCACATCCTATTCGTCCGAGTTCTTCCTAATTATCAAGATATTGCTTTGTACCTCGCGTTGGAGGATGAGAGATTCCTTAATGCTCTCCTTTCAACGAGTCTCATTCCATCGAATTCAACTCATATATTCTGGAATCGAGTTCTAGAGTCATTAGAGTACCTAAAGGCTTGCAGTCATTAGTGGCAAGTTCTCTCGCCATCGACAATTGTGAATAAATCAGTGTCTGGTGATCAATGGATTCTTCAAGTGTTCGACCTCAACACATTTATTCACACTTTTTGAATGTACTCGGTGCCTTGACACCTACTTTCATTAACGATGGGTTCTATCGCATTTTTTAATGGTATACCTTAATGACTAGTTATCAAATGAAGCCTCACTGTGTTTGACTTCAACTCCTTTATTCACATGATGTAGACTTTCACCTCCGAAAAATATTGTAGCAAACCTCCGGTTCATAGTAGAATAATCCCATATCTATTGTTGTCTTTTATCGGACCAGTACCTATATGAATTTAGTGATCATGGAAGATTAGATTGTAGTATATTGTATACAAACATCTTCAACTGATTTTGAGATTAGACTCCAATATGTTTTGTTCATGACTATGACCACCTATGGAATATGCCTACTTTGTATTTCCTATTCATGACCATCAACAACTATTTTTTATATATCCACATGGATCTGCAATGTACTCTAGATTGGCATCCATGTGTACAGAGTCAATATGAATTGTAATATTCTCACGGGTGACCAGTTCTTCCAGCTGGGTCCTCATTACTCCACTTATGGGAATTATATTTTTTTTCATCTATCGTGATTTCTCCTATAACCTCACACATTAGGGGGCATCTTTTATAGAAATTATTTCCACACTCCATGCATCTTGATTTTATGGCCTTCCCTTTCCTTCTACATACTCAACTCCCCAGTTTGGCTCATTCAAAAGTCAAAAATTCATTTTTTTCCCATATGCGTGGGCTACAGTTAGACAACTCATGTATATGCATGTTTCTCCATTACAGCCCACGTACATTGTTTTTGTGCTCAAAATTAAAAATATTTTGGGTTTTCCATGCCAAGTCACAGGATCCATTATCCTTGACCTTCCATATACTGGAAATGCTCTGATTCGAACCTTCAATTCCATTTGGAGGATACAAATTGAGCCACATACAAGCCTTGAGGGGAAGCATATCATTGAGAGCAAAGACACTCTGGAGTAATTTCACCTCATATTGAGTTTGTATCATTTTGTCCTTGAAAGTATGAATTTCTTTTGTGTTCAACCCCCAAGCTCTTCCTATCCTGAAAAGGAGAAACACAATTACTCCTACTACTTGTGATCTTGCCTTTGTGGAGGATTGAAGTGGTGAAGGCCCAGGTGGAGGGACTTAGTTTCTTGGTTCCTATATGTGCCGATACATAAGTTTTTCACCTATGTACTTATGTTTATTACATTAATAGAAATACTCTTCTCGTGCAATTATATGTTGCAAATATTTGTATTACTTTGAATGGGAATATTTTTTATAAATGTTTATGGATTATGCTAGTTTATATGCTAATGTTTCATATAATTTCCATATGCTTGTGTATATTGTAAGTTGAGGACAAGTTGCAGGTATCAAGCGTTGGATCGTGAGCTCAACTGTGATCTTCTCTGGATGTCTGAAAGAGGTAGGATTCTATCCTTCCTTTTGTTAGAATTTTCATTTATCTAGCATACTTAAGATTAGAGTTGATTTATGGGTGTCGTTCCATTTGTTGTGGTTTACCCCAAGCCATAGAAATATTTTCCTCATGACATTACCTGTTTGTTCTCCACTAAGGTAGCATTTTTTCCCTTTGCTAGTAGAGTATTCAACGTGTCTTTAATCTTTTGTGTATTCTCTTGCGCATTGTGCAACTCCCGATCTAATGCTTTTAGTTCTATGTTATCAAGTAGTGTAGTCCATACTTGTGTGATTTCTTCATAGACATTCACACATTATTTGTCTATTCTCTTTATGATTTCTATTTTCATCGCAGTTGTCTTCATCCTCTACTCTCTTTCTTTCGGTGGCGTACTCATTGTCTGGCGTGCTTCCAAAACAATAATCTTCATGTGAAATCCCTTAATAGATTCACTGATCTTTGTGACTTAATTCTAAAGGGGAATCTACCTCCATAGCAACTTATGGAATATTACTATAGACCCCCTGTACTGTTTGTTTCAACCTTGTTTTCCTATTTGCGACTTTATCTCTCTCGATCCTAATTTTATCGTATTCTGCTTGTAGCACATCATTATCTACAACTATCTTAGCCAACTCCATCGATATTGACACTATGTGCAATTGAATTTCCTACATGATTCTTTTATGAAAACTATGCCATAATTCTATGGGAAACTGAGACAACACCAAGTCGATATGACTAAGTGCCTTTATGTGCTCTTGCAACTCTATCGTAGGGAACTCTAAATTTCATGATGTTGTCTTCATCACTCGATGATGTCCTGATGTTTTTGATAGTTGATATGTCGTCGATTGCACCTTTTTTGTCTTCGTCATACTCTTTGTCTACTCTTGTTCTCCTGTGCTAATTGACGTTATCTATAACACCCCATATTTTGACCTTAGACAGTTAGAACTTTGATTTTTCTCATCTTAGTAACTCATTTCTTAGTAACTATTTAGATTTAGTTAGACTGATATGGACATTTGAGATGTGTATATATGGACCCATTTATGTGTTGCATAATGTTATTTTTATTGTTATATATTCATAATGATGATAGTTAAAAGAATCGCTCAAACATGCAAATTTAAATATGGAAATTTGGTGCATGGATATCAGTTCAAGTTATGTTGTGAATGCACAACATATGTAAGGCATGATAAAAACAAACACACATTTCCTAATTGAACGTCAATACAAAAATGGATTCGTATATGTAATTGTGATGTATATGCATGGATATGAGTTATTGGTGAACTAACCTACAGGTTGATGAGCTATGTGATAGCCAAATGACTATAGTCCTGAGGTAACTTACATGTCATAGACATCAAGAAGATAACATATGATAAAAGTTGTACTTATTGATTAATTTATGTTTATAAATATTGCTATGATCCATGGTAAGTGTGTTTTGACAGGACACACAACTTGCCCAGAGTGGTTGTTTTATGACGTGACTCTAAGAATAGTAGTTGCATAGTATGGCTTGATGTAGGGTGTTAACCCTAGTTCTATAAGGAGGGGTGGAGATATTGCCCACCATTTATCCTCCGAAACCTAGAGTCGTGGGAGGGATGTGTGAAGTCATGCTCCCCTAGACATGTGATGGTAACTGCTAGTTGCCTGATGGGGAAGCTTGGTCGAGATGTATGACACTTCCACTTACGAGTTCTATCTGGAGTTAGGTCAATATAGTTGGCGCTCCATCTTAGTCCAACATAGGAAAGGATAGGATGGAAGATGAAAGTAGATTAGGAAGGAAGGATGCTTCGATGTTAGTTGAGAATATTGATTGGGGATTAGAGATGCCACTATTGTTTACTCACTTGGTTCCTACCATGTTTAAAAATCTCCTTTGATTTACTATTGATACTTTAAGTGTGCTAATGAGTTATTGATAAATTGGTGTAATTTTGCTCGTTAAGATTATTAAATGATGCATTACTTGATATAATGTTCTACATGTCTTGGTGTGATCATATAGAAAATATGCACTAGAGGTAGTGGTTGTTTATTGTTAGTACATGCATGAGATATGTGTCCACTAGCTACCCACACATACCCTACACATGTATACTAGTACAATTAATTAATGTATTAATTATTAAACTAGATTATTAACTATTGAATTGAATGTTTATTGACTATGTAAATTATATTGCATACAAAAATATCTAGAAGCATTAAATACCTTCTTTGACTTTGATTGGTGGTTGGTATGATGAATTAAATAAGCATGGTGGGTTGTCATGTACATTTTGGGGAAAATTGTCAAATTGCATTTATTAGCTAGCATGAGAAGAAAGATTTTGCATTTTATTTATTGTTGTTTAATGCAAGTCATTTATATTTTAGTTTTATTTTAATTTTTCCCCAAAATTCTAGATAAGGGAGGTTGATGGATAATATTGAGGGTGGTTGAGGAGACTTGGGGAAGGGTGTATGGAAAATTGATAAATAGGGAGGAGAAGTGGTGAGGAAGGGGGGGAATTGGGAGGTTTGATCGTGATGAGAGGTTATGAAATTATTGGAAGATATAATTCTTGTGATAGTTTTCTTAGAGAATATGTTCTTTGTTGTTCTTGGAGTCACAGGCATGGAGGGCCAAGAAATCAAAAGGTTTCTTGGATCTAGGAAGCCGACTAGGTTCCTAGTTGGCTGAGAGGATTTCGTTGTTTCCCTCTGGTAAGTGGGAAAAGAATGCTTGGAAGCACTCTCCTAATACTAGTAGAACTACATTGCAACTGATGAGCTTCAACAAACCATGGAGGAGGTATTTTTCAGTGGTATTTTGTTATACTTTTATTTTAAGTTTTAAATCTTAGAGTTAACATATTACTGAATTCATCATATTATTAATATCATTGAGCAAAT
>ML823624.1:0-18499 GCA_009831015.1 Picea engelmannii
CATTTCCCATGATAAGTCAAAGTCTATAGCTCTAATTAAAAAAACATTCACACAAGTTAAAGTTCACACTTATTCGCAAATGATTCAAAACAGTTATGTAGGTTTTTGAAAAAAATGTAACACTTCAACAAATTTGAACTTGCCAATACTGTACGACATATGATAGGTAGGGAATAAAAGGACAAGGAATTACAGTCAATGGGAAGTGGAAAAAGGAGAAGGGATTTCACTGGATGGGAACTGTAAATGTTCATGAGATATTTATGGTATCTCAGACTGAAGGGATAGAATACATGTCAATTGTGTGATAATTTTGCACAATGACATTATCCCACTCTTTTCAAATCTGGAATTGATCTTCTGAATCACGCCAACATTGTGACATTTTCAAACTGCATCGTTATAGATATTTCCAAGTTCCAGCCACACAATCATTCCACGCGAAATTGAAGGTCAAGACCATTTTCACTTCACCCCCATTCATAAAATATACTTAATTATGTTCATTATTTCCAGTTTCACTTATTTCTAGTGGCCTTGTTTAATTTCCTCAAAAGCCTCCTCGAAACACTTGCACAACATGTTTGCGTCGACGTAAGCCTTTCGCGCATAAACTTGCAGTACAACAACACCTGTATAGCTCACAACACAGACGCCTAGTGCCTACATAGAAACAAATTCCACTGTTATATACAGCCAACTACCATGATATGTTTAAATTTCAATAAGTTTTTCAAACAGTTCGACTTCAACCAACACATATGAGAACGGTTTGATTGAGCCCAGAGGTCCATTTTATAGTTCAGTATTAGATTGATGTGTGATTTCATCTCTAAATTCATTGCGGAGTTTAGTATGAGATATTCATTGCGGAGTTCAGTATTAGATTGATGTGTGATTTCATTTCTAAATTCATTGTGGAGCTGACACACTCTTAAATAATAAAAAACAATTAAGTAAACGAAAATTGTATAGGAAGACTCTAACAATCTTTTACTCTAAAAAGTTAAGGAAGAAGAGTTTGCACTTAAAGAGATTTGATCCTTCTAGAAACTTGGAAATAAAAAATTAAGGAAGAAGAGTTTGCACCTATAGAGATTTTATCCGACTAGAAACTTCAAAATTAAGATGCATCTATACTGGTTTCATTCCAAAACATGAAAATAAAATAGCAAAAGGACTAGAAACTTCGAAATTAAAATGAATCTATACTGGTTTTATTCCAAAACATGACAATAAAATAGCAAAAGGACTAAAAGTAGCTCACTTGAGGTGCACCAGATGCAAAGAAGTAAAAGCTTTTAACTGCCTGCCCCGAAATTGCTATCTCCTCCATTGGACCAATCATATTTGTTATCCCCATCGTTGTAGTGGCAATAGTGTTGTATAAAGATCTAGAAATGGCCTGTATCACGCTGATTATTAGGAAACAATAACGTTTAAAATTCATGAGTTTATGGCAATCGATCCGTTAGACTGGGGGGTTGAACCGTACCTTTGGCCCTTTCAACTTTGCTAGCAATGCCATTATTCTGGCAGTGATGAAGACACCTAAAGATATTTTATGCCTGTCTAATTTACGCTTTGCCTTTCTTACAAACTCCATGGGATGCTCCAGCTTTCCCGCTATAGGCACCCGCAAAGGCAAAAAACCAAAATGATTTCCCCAGGGCACTTGAGCTTTTGGTTTCAACATCTCGTCTATGTTCTGCACAATTTAGGTCTTAGATGTCAAACTATGCGCGTCTAAGCAAAGCCGAATGAATAAACGTATTTGATTTGTGATGGGATTTTAACGCAGAACCTGTAATCCAGACAATGCTCTCGTGTTTATCAAACTTAGTGCTGTGAGTCTTAAATTCTTCATTTGTTTAATAACAGCGTCCTTTGGCATCTCCAATCTCTTTTCAAAAGCATCTTCTAAACTATTTTCTCCAACTGCGCCCAAAGGTAATCCATGAACTGTAAAATTAAGATTGTTCTAGAAATAAAACATGGTATAATAATGTTTTTAAGTCAGCAAGGCAGTTGTCATGAGAATGAAAGGAGATAAACTATGAAGCAATGGGAATGACCAGAGTACTAAGTATGAACCACGGGCTGGGCTGGCATACCAGCTGACAGGCTAATCTTCAAGTAGCGTTGCATTCCATAGAAAATAATTCCTGTTATGACATCATTCACTGTCTGTAGAGCAAATTGAAGCAAATCAAAACTCTGTAAGCATATACGCATATATATATTAATTAGGAATCCTTAGGATTAGCTAAACCTCTTCTAGCTAATATTGTTTAGCTCAGTCTGTTTGAATCACTTGGTTAAACTTACTGATCTAAGGTTTACTAAAGATACCATATACTTGTTTTGATATGCCCATTACATTTTCCTTTAAAAACAATATACATGTAAAACCCTATAGCTATGACATACCCCTCCAATAGATTTCTTAATTTCCTTGATATCTTCCAGCTGAAACGAAGCAGATGAAAGAGCAACGGGCATGTATTCGACTCCAGGGGGTCCTCGAATTGGCATCTTGCTATCGTCAATCGATCCTGTCATTCTCAGTGAAGAGCTTATCACATCAACCGTTGTGTACCATATGACCAGCAGCGTATGCCATATCCTGTGAAAAAATGTACACAGGCCAATGCCGGGCCGACTGGGTTTAATCCTACGCTTGGCAGTAGGAAAGGTCGGTGGCAGAGCAGGATTGTCGACTCTGGTGGCAATAGCAAACAACGTGGACATCAAAGAAATCCCATCTCCAAGGGCATGATGGACCCTAAAAACCATGCTGGCTCCGGCCTTGCTTGTTTTGTAATTCAAAAAGTGGAGCTCCCACAGAGGACGTGACTGATCGAAAGGCCTTAGGGCTAATTTAGAGATATAGTCATCAACCCAGGCGTCGTATGATTCTTCGCCCGGCGGGAACTCTGCAATAAATGTGTGGTCATCGATGTTCACTGTTGTTTTCTGCCACCTTAACACTCCCCGATCATCCTCCTTCTGCAACATAAAAGCAAACACTAACGTCACAAACCTTCAACCCATGTGAAGTTACAGCGTTGTATCATATCACTGTTATGTTTCATATCATATCACTGTTATGTTTCAAGGTTTACAGTATGTTTTAAAATTATGGGATTATTCATCATGGATACAGTTTGAGTGGACCTAATGGTTAAAAATATGTGTTTCCTTCTAATTTTAAGAGGTGACAAGTTCAAAACTAGAAGGGTAGGATATTCTGCAAAATAAAAACAAATACTAACTCACAAACCTCCAACCCATGTGAAAGTACAGCGTTGTATCAAATCACTGTTATGTTTCAAGGTTTACAGTATGTTTTAAAATTATGGGATTATTGATCATGGATACAGTTTGAGTGGACCTAATGGTTAAGAAGATGTGTTTCCTTCTAATTCTAAGAGGTCCCAAGTTCAAAACCAGAAGAATAAAATATGTATACTTCAGTAGACTTTCCCAATCAAATTACTGGATTGAGGAGGTCCCTTATCCTACAAACAAAGGAATCTCATAGAATGTGACTTGACCGTGACCTTAAAAATAGCAATTCTTAACCAGTTTACGCTTAATCAAATCCATGTTGCCGATGAAAATATCATGTTCAAATCTAATCGATTCCTTCTAAGTTCCCTGCTGACTGCCACTATTACTATTCTGAAAATCCAAAGAAAAGAACAGGAGAGCGATTATCACCATTATACAAGAGAAAAGCGGGGTATTTGGCACGGCGGCGTCCACGAGAACTTCCTTGAAGCGAGAGATTTCTTCTATGGCTTCTTCAAATTCGAGTACAACGTATACGTAGAGGGACATGAGCGAGCTGCTGAGAGCCTGGCTTATGGGGCTTACTAGCTGCCCTTGCTCTTCCATTTCATGATCACTTTTGCACGGATTCATATGAAGATCTTATTCTCCGACAAACCAAAACAAAATGACAGAGTCGAACTTTAAATTGGACTGGTCACTGAATGCGAAAGGTAGCCACGATGGCTGATCGTCTCTTGTGACCTCTATATATATAGAGTGCCGAGCGGGGTTGGCACGAGAAGGGCGTGGAAGGTTTTGATTTCTTGCAGAGTTTGGGAAACTGATGATGTTAGATAAACAACGACGGAAACTGACCATATTAGGTGAAACCACCGAGGAATTTTGTTATTGTTCCCATCGAAATTGACAATTTCAACAGAGTAATATGGTTATTGTTCCTATCGAAATGGAGAACGTCGCATTGGTCCTGTGAAATTGCCCTCAACACCAACAATTCGGTCTTGGAAGAAATCCGGGGCTGTATGTTAAAAAACGTGGATATAATTTCTTCCATTAAGCAGGAATTTGCGTGTGAATTTACCAGATCCACTCTGGTTGTCCGCACATTGTCAAATATCGTTGCGTCTGATTGCTAGATCACCCTGGTTTTCCGCACATGGACTGAAATATCCTACCGTCAATATTCATAGTTTTGGAATATCAGGCCACGAAGAAAGCGACTTCGGCCAATCCAGTAAACCAGATATTTATGCCATCACTTCAGTGCTAAGGAATCAATGGGATCTCTGGGACAAGGACCGGAGAAGAGAGCGACGTCCATGTACCAATATCAACACAGGAATGTGTTAGTTATCAAATTGAAATTCTTTGTCTTTTCAATGGGTTTAAATCCCTTTAAAAGGTTATTCAAAAATCAAAAGTAAAAAAGAAATCTAAATTTTTGAGTTCAGTTGTAATTTTATTCTAAGGTCTTTCCTTTATGGTACAAGAATAATAACCCTCATAAGTTTGACATGATACTACCCTCGGTGGTGTTTTGTTTGTTTCATGTATTTCCTCGAAGCCTAGAGTATTAGTTAATGTATATGTTCTTTTTGTTGTTGGCAATTGATTGAAATGGTGTCAAAATTGTTCATCTTGTCCCCTCCCTTTTTAGTAGTACATATGATTACACTTTTAAAGCAATGCAAGTTTGTTGTTTCGTATGGTATTTCATTGAATATGATGATGGATGAGTATATCGTAAGGCATAATTTAATTTTGTGTATGATAATAATAATTTAGAGGAAGTTACTTCATACAAATATTTTGGAGTGGATTTTCATCCTAAATTTAATTAGTACCATAGTATTAAGAAAAGATTAATAGAGAGTGGGAAGCCTATTTTAATCTTGAAAAAATAAATCCTCTTTAAGACTAGTTACTCCTATTATCTTATATGGATGTGGAGTTTGGGGTTGCAACATATCTAGAGAATTGTGGAGGAAGCTTGAGCAAAAATAGAAACATTTTGTAGTCTATAATCTTAAAATTAAAAGCAATACACCCTATCCTATCCTCCTCATAGAAATTGGTCTTTCCCCCATTGAGAGTATGGCCATGACTAGGTACCTAATGTACAAACACAAGGCAACTAATATGAAAGATAAGAGGTTTTCCAAGATTGCTAAGTCTTGTCTAAATCATTGGAAGTCATTAACCTTGATATAGAAAATCAAAAGTATGTTTTAATTTTAGCTAGCTTAAATACTAAAATCAATATTGCCATAATAATAATAAATTCTCACTAGAAGGGGGAGGTTCACTCAATAAACCTATGAAAAAACACATGCATTCATAAGTATTAAAGAACACCCCTAATTTTATTTGTAAGTCTCTTTAAATTTAAATGTTAATATCTCTCCCAACACATGTTTTCAAATAAAATAACACCTTTATTTTAGCAATATTATGAGTAAATTTTTTTTCACAACATTATTTATACCCCCAATATGTTAGTCTAAATATTTTACATATACCTTACTTGAGCTTCCACTCACAAGTATCAAACAAGACCCTTAGGAATCAAATACCATATCATATTTAAATCTCTCTATTATGAAATTTGTGGTCATTTGCATTACTTATCTAGAGAATTTCATGGTTTCACTTCTATAAAATACTCACAAAAATAGATCTCCTCACATTGCTAACTCTCCTTCTACCCCCCTTAATAAAAAAAAATTGGTTGATTAAACCATATATACTATAGATATTAGTTTGAATTACATTTTAATAGTTTTTAAATCCCAAATATGAACTTGTGTGCTATAATATTGGTTTGGTAGTAAAGTCCTGGTGTTAGCTTCATGATGAAATAGGGTTCTAGACAATTCTTAAAACACCCTTGGAAGAAATAGTTTGTCATCTTTGTAACACAAAGAAGGTGGAGAAAGTTTTTTTTTTTGAGAATGTCCTACATATATCCACATTAAATCTCAATTTCAAAATATTTATAATAATATTGACCTTCATAAACTCTTAACTTATCAAAACCGTGAAAATATTTTTAAATATATAAATAAAATTTTAAAACAAAACAATTAATATCTTACCATTTTTCTTTTTAACTAAAATTAGTCTCACTATTATTTCCAACTTTAGATATTAATTGTCAAATCAACCATTCCCCTTCCTTTAATAAGTTTATTAATAATTTTAATACTTATATATTGTAGTATGTTTATTGTTATTACTCATATATTATATTAGTAATTAATTGTCAAGTGGGTTTAGTTTAAGTGGTTGCAATAGAAGTTTTTATCCTCCCAACTCAATTTCAAATCTCACATTCTGATATGATGCTTTTMATAGGAGTTTTGTTAAATAAGATGATCATCATGATATTCTTTTGTTGAATAAGATGATCATTTTGAGATTATTTTTTTCTTTATATTTAGGTCAATTCGTAATTAACCTTATCACAACGAGTAAGGTCTCATTGGGGATTTGAACTCAGGTGGGTAGAGTGCAAGACCTACCTCCCAAGCATCATCATAAGATTATTAACAAAAAATTGAGATTTTGTAAAATCTCATTTACCCCAGGTATCATCCTTGGAATGAGGAGAAATGTGAGGCACCTTTTTTAGATATATATATTTCGTGTATAACAATAATAATAATGATAGATTATTATTATTATTATATTTTGATTATTAATTTTAATCATTTATTCTTTTACCAATTTTTTTTTGAAAAATTAAAATTAAATTTATTATTTTTTAAAAAATAAAATAATAAATTATATTATTGTTATTATTATTAAATTGTTAATTGACCAAATTATTCCTTCTTGGTGGGATTATATTATTATCCTAATATTTTCTTTTAAAGTTTAATGACTATTTTTCTTCCAAACCTATTTAATCTTTTTAGTGCATATTTTCTATCATTCAAAGCTAATTTATTTTATATTTATATTTAATATTTAATTTATTTATATCACACACCTTCCTCTTCTTAATTAATTTTTATTATTTCCAACTTTAAATATTAATTGTCAAATCAACCATTCCCCTTCCTTTAATAAGTTTATTAATAATTTTAATACTTATATATTGTAGTATGTTTATTGTTATTACTCATATATTATATTAGTAATTAATTGTCAAGTGGGTTTAGTTTAAGTGGTTGCAATAGAAGTTTTTATCCTCCCAACTCAATTTCAAATCTCACATTCTGATATGATGCTTTTCATAGGAATTTTGTTAAATAAGATGATCATCATGATATTCTTTTGTTGAATAAGATGATCATTTTGAGATTATTTTTTTCTTTATATTTAGGTCAATTAGTAATTAACCTTATCACAACGAGTAAGGTCTCATTGGGGATTTGAACTCAGGTGGGTAGAGTGCAAGAGCTACCTCCCAAGCATCATCATAAGATTATTAACAAAAATTTGAGATTTTGTAAAATCTCATTTACCCGAGGTATCATCCTTGGAATGAGGAGAAATGTGAGGCACTTTTTTAGATATATATTTCGTGTATAACAATAATAATAATGATAGATTATTATTATTATTATATTTGGATTATTAATTTTAACCATTTATTCTTTTACCAATTTTTTTTTGAAAAATTAAAATTAAATTTATTATTTTAAAAAAAATAAAATAATAAATTATATTATTGTTATTATTATTAAATTGTTAATTGACCAAATTATTCCTTCTTGGTGGGATTATATTATTATCCTAATATTTTCTTTTAAAGTTTAATGACTATTTTTCTTCCAAACCTATTTGATCTTTTTAGTGCATATTTTCTATCATTCAAAGCTAATTTATTTTATATTTATATTTATATTTAATATTTAATTTATTTATATCACACACCTTCCTCTTCTTAATTAATTTTTATTATTTCCAACTTTAGATATTAATTGTCAAATCAACCATTCCCCTTCCTTTAATAAGTTTATTAATAATTTTAATACTTATATATTGTCTTTTTAATTAATTTTTATTATTTCCAACTTTAGATATTAATTGTCAAATCAACCATTCCCCTTCCTTTAATAAGTTTATTAATAATTTTAATACTTATATATTGTAGTATGTTTATTATTATTACTCATATATTATATTAGTAATTAATTGTCAAGTGGATTTAGTTTAAGTGGTTACAATAGAAGTTTTTATCCTCCCAACTCAATTTCAAATCTCACATTATGATATGATGCTCTTCATAGGAATTTTGTTGAATAAGATGATCAATATGATATTTTTTGTTGAATAAGATGATCATCATGAGATTATTTTTTTCTTTATATTTAGGTCAATTCGTAATTAACCTTATCACAACGGGTAAGGTCTCATTGGGGATTTGAACTCAGGTGGGTAGAGTGCAAGACCTACCTCCCAAGCATCATCATAAGATTATTAACAAAATCTTGAGATTTTGTAAAATCTCATTTACCCGAGGTATCATCCTTGGAATGAGGAGAAATGTGAGGCACCTTTTTCAGATATATATTTCATGTATAACAATAATAATAATGATAGATTATTATTATTATTATTATATTTTGATTATTAATTTTAACCATTTATTCTTTTACCATTATTTTTTTGAAAAATTAAAATTAAAATTATTATTTAAAATAAAATAAAATAAAAAATTATATTATTGTTATTATTATTAAATTGTTAATTGACCAAATTATTCCTTCTTGGTGGGATTATATTATTATCCTAATCTTTTCTTTTAAGGTTTAATGACTATTTTTCTTCCAAACCTATTTAATCTTTTTAGTGCGTATTTTCTATCATTCAAAGATAATTTTGATACCTTGATGATGAATAAGTGTCCACTTGAAACATTGGTAACATTTCAAAACTAACACATGGTTTAAATATGTTTTTTTTCTGCAATCAAGCCATAGCTTATCAATGACATATTCCATATGATGCCTTGAAAAACCTTGTTTATCGTTTCTCCCTTGGGATGGTTAAATCCACTCTTGGATCACCATGGTTGCTCATTTTTTATAATTGTTCCCTCAAGATGGTTGGGTTGAATCTATGATCACCATGGTTGGGGCCTTTCCCCATGGTTGACTTGGCAATCATCTCTCCTATAATGGTCCTAGAGGCATGACAACTTCCTCTCTTGCCGAGTTTACACTCAAATGTAATATTTCAATGATGAAAACCCAGTTGAAGGATATAATCTTCTCATTTCCATAACTTCTTGCAAGGTCTTGGAAAGAAACACATACATGACTTGCATCAACAATTTGAACCTGTGTCTCTTACAACTCTTACAATTGCATTGATCCATTTCCACCACCCTAGTATTTTGAACGAAACCCAAACTGATGCATTGTACCTACTACTCACATTGGAGGATGAAGTCTTGAATAGAGACAAATAACTCAAAAAAATACCAATTCCCAACCTAACAAGCCCATATACATTTTACTCATGCTTGAAGAGGAAGCCACAATCTAGAGTAGGGGAAAATAATTTATTCCTCATTCCAATGCCTAACCAAATAAACCCACACTTAGTGTCAAACTCATCTATCATATAATTTATAATAACAAATGCCAAAGATGTCAAGAAAATATACCTACGCAAATGATCTCTTATACAAATGAGGCAAGAATTCCTATGTTCATGAAATTATCAAAATACATTACAATAGTATGCATGTGTGCTTTGGGATCATGTATGAATACGATGAACCATATGAAATTTAATGAATAATGTTGTAACTAGAGAATTCATGATGCAAAAATATGCATTTCCCTTGGGGGTGTCGATAAAAACAAAACATTGCTCTTGTGAGAGGGGCCCCTGGAACCTGTGGGGAGAAAATGTGACAAGTGATCTTGCATGAAGGCATTGATATCCATGCAATCCTAGGGGTCTTCAACTAGAACTAGAAACTACAACTATTGCAATATATAACCCATCCCGATGTGATAATGATTTCATGTCAAACATTAAGGGGTGGGGTGGGGGGAATAAAGAAGAGATCAATGATGACTCTCCATGTCTAGTTCAGGGTTCACCATAAAATGGGAATGTGAACCAAGATACAACAACATTCCTAGAAAAAATGAGTTGGTGTCGACATGAATGAATAAGTGAAAGAAAGGGATGGGAGGCCTCTTGAAATCAATTGAGGATAAACTAGGTACCAAATTGTAATGGGGGAAGATTTTGATAATTATGGATGAGGTAGCTAGTGAGGATGAGACTTAATAATTCCCTTGGGTGGAGCGTACTGATGGATTAAATTGATGGTAGTCAAAAACCAATTGGACATAATATAATTTGATGTTAGGGGGATGATCAAATATGATAAGTGTATGTCAAATTGATACTAAGGACAAGTGGATCAAATGGATAGATAGATGATGAAAGAAACATTAGGATCACAATGATGGGTACTGGGATAAAGTAGGTGTTGTAGGCAACTAGAATCATTGCAGGAATAGGTGACTCGATGAAAATTCTCTAACCAAGGGTGGAAAGGATTTTTGCTGGGTTTGAAAGAGACTCCTTTGGATGAGATGGTACAAGTATTGATATTTCCTTAATAAAATATGGGTTTTTAAATTATTAATGAATACAAAAATATATAAAAATGGATACATTATAGAAAAGGATACGGGTGCCCCAAATATGCATCCAAATAGCTCTTCCATGTGTGGTGAGAGTAGTGAAAGAAGACAAGGAATAAAATTGGTCTATTGATGATGGGGGGAATGAGATGCCAATGAAAATGTGGTGAAGCATTCAAAATAATGAACCATAAAATGTGAATTGTCGGGAGTCCGAGGGTATGGGATAGCATTATGAGGAGAAAGAGGTACGAGGCTCATTCTTTGAGATGAAAAATATCCAGACTTTTGATTTGGGGGAAAGAGTAGAATGGGTGTTGATGATGCAATGTGGTGATAAAAGAAAGGAAACCCATGCTGGTGGAATGCTATCGTCCAATAATAACTGAATGCATATGGAACTAGGTGAAGTTGCCTGTTGAATTAGAAAAGAAACCCCAAAGGCATATCCATGGGGGGATAGTGGGAAATGTGATATACATAGAGGGAGCATCTACATGCTAGCTTGAATAAGTATACCTAAAGGGATGATATGAGGGTCTTATTTCATGTCATGAGGAGAAAAAATGGCTTCTTGGTTAATACTTACACATATAAAACTAAATACTCATTGTGAAAGTATTCATGATAAGAAATCCAATGGTGCAAATTGTTGCATATAAATTGTAGCAAGGGTGTACAAAATATACTAATATGATGGTTGTATGTTATGTCTAGACAAAAATTAAAGTAGAATATGAAAACCACATTCTAAATAGTCTTTACAAATCTCCAAACCCTAGTCTATTCATGTGAAAAGAAAGAAAACAAACAAACTACAACAATAGACACAAATAGACAATTTTAAAGAATGTAAAGAATACCTTCATATCCAATGGATAGTATAAATAAATCACTTCGAGAGTATACTTTTTGAAGATGTGGCTCCAAAGCCTCCTCCTTGGGAGGGTCCTTTCCTTCCTTGATGTGTGTAGATCCCCTCCTTGGTTGAGTGAACAAGTAGGAATGAACACAAAATCATTATCAAGAGGAAAGATTCCTCAATATCTTTGGTGTGATTTTGGCATCATCTACCTACTATGAATGGATGGAGAGACCTCAATCCTTTATTTATAGGAAAATTAGTGGTTAGACCCCCTTTACATGGTCATAAAAATAATGGTTAATTGACCATATCAAGACTAAGAATAGAAATTAGAAATGTCCACTTATAACCACTTTCCCTTTCTGGAAAATTCTATCCATAAACAGTGAAAATTGTAGTTTTTATGGGCGAGTGCAGGTTTTGGGGGTATCTTTTGCACTGTCTAGGGCACTTATTAGGGGTAAAAATTGAACTGTCCCTAGTGGGTCAAAATCCAAGTTTGTCTCAAAAGTTTCTGAAGGTTTAATGGAGGTGGAAAATGAGGTGTAATGGGTGGAAAACATGTTGTTTGATAGTGTATTTTAGTGAACTTGTGTAAATGTCACAACTGAACAACTTTTAGGTGATAACACAAATGGTGTAAAAAATGGAGCTAGTAAGCTCACACATCTATCTGTTGAACTTTGGTGGGTGAAAATGGCCCCAGGATGAGAGTTTTGGTGAAAATGAATGGAGAATACATCGTCGGAGGTGGTGATGCTGGGATTCTAATGATGCAAACAACATGGAGAATGTGGATTTTGAGCCCCTGCATGGACCTCAAGAAGTTTTCGAATGGGATATATAAAAGGTGGTGGGTCACACAAGGGAATTTGTTTTTACTTGTTTGAGTTGTCACTGAGCTTTTGGATCCCATGTGACTCTCGAGCTTGCTATGTGCACACTAATCACCTGATTTAGATTTTCGAGAGGGATAGGTAAGAGGTCTCGACCTCCTCTTTAATTTCAACCATTTAATTTTGGGAATTGGAATGGCCTAGGCCTATACAAAATCATTTTTAGGTTTCCATGACTTTCAAGAAAATAGCCATGCAATACTTGCGCTGCTATTCACTATATAACCATGCATTTCATAGGTTAAATTTTTTTAGTTGCACAATGGAATTTCACAACTATCTCTTGGTAGATTATGCAACTCTCGTGACTATTTAGTGGATAGTTATGAGAAAATGTCTCATTTATGTTCATTGGACTGTCATGAAACTTGCGTGAAAGTGGGTGATAGTCATGCAAATCCCACAACTATTTGGAGGAAAGTCACATACATGACTTGCATAATTGGTTCATGAAAATCCAAATAATTTATGTTAGATTTGTACTGACAAGTCACACAACCTGACATTTTTTTTGGATTTTGGTTTTCCAGGCACCTACCTAGCATTGAGCCATGTCATTGTACTAGTGTGAGTTAGATTATGATGATTTGTGCATAGAGGTGGAATCCCACCCTGCAGTAAAGCATGAGTTGGCCAGTTATGGCTTGCTCAAATATTTTTATTTCCCCCTACTTTGCTCCAATGAGGGGCTAATGAGTGAGCTTGTTCAAATGTGGAAGTAGGATGAGCACTACTTTGTAGTGTGGGTTCATCCCTTGGAGCTGAGTTCCCACGTTAATTTGTACATTTTGTTTGGGCTCCCCATGTCGAGCTTGAGGGCCAAGATGAGGCCTCACATGGGGGGTGCAAGGACCATCAACCATCATGTTGTTTAGTAATACATAATCCTAGAGGGAAAGGAGGGATGATCCATTGTAATCACCTCTATCGAATACTTTGCCACGTGGGTAGTGGAAACAATGGTGGTGTAGATATATGGATCTCTTGGCATCCATAGGGTCACCAACGACTAGATGTTGGTCATTAAGTAGGTGATCCATGAGTGCTTATTTTCTTGTGCCTCTTTGATAAGAGAGGCCATATTTACTCGGTTGATGTGATGTTACATGCACATAGAGGGGGAGTTCATCCTTAGATTGATCCTTTGTTGCTTCTTTTATGAGTTAGTGCTACTGTTGCACCCATAGTTAGTTATCTGATCAGGAGGGCCATGAGATCTACATATGATGTGGTGGTGTGAGGTACTAGATTGCATGAGTAGGAGATTGGTAGGTGTGTACTTTACCTACCCATTTTTCAAGTAATGGCAGTCTATGCCATGGGTGATCTTGGAGTTTGCTTATGTTGGGGATCTAGAGCTAGTCCTCCCTTCTAGCAAGCAGTGGGGCACCATGGATGACTACCTTTATGTGATTTTTAGTTATTTATACTATTTTACTACTTCAACTATTTATATATATAGGTTATTGATGGGTACCCATTTTTACATGTAAATGTGGGGCATATCAAACAAGAGACACTTGTGATGGTAGTGATAGTAATAGTAATAACATAACCAATAGAAATGGCTCCAACAGAGCCAAAGGTGGTGGGATGGTGATGAGGTTTCCATGACTATGAGGTGGGGCCAGAAGCACAAAGGCCCTTTCTAAACCCAAAGTTGGAGGCTGAGTGGGTGCTAACGACAAAGCTCCTGCGTAGGAAACTAACTTGCAATGGTGCTTCAACATAGTTTTGTGGGGTGTACCAGAGGAGATATAGGATATTATAGAGGAGATCATCGATTCATATGCTAGGATTATGTTGGAGTGGCACCTAGTGTTGAGGTGGAAAGTAGTATTAGGAAATTCTATGAGGGGGTAGAGGGGAGCCACAGAAGGAGGTGTAGGTGGAGCACCCCCACCAAATGAGTATTTAGTGATTACAACCCCGCCACCCTAGTGGCTATATGTAAAGGGGAATATATAAACTTTTGTATGAGCATGGCCCACATTTTGTATAACATTTTTGGTGACACTGTTGTAGTAAGGGTTGACAACTACTATACATGTACCTTGTATTTTTGAAACTATGACACACACACATGCACAATTTTTATGGTTAGCTCTTGATGTGTCCATCTGATGGTGTGATTGTTTTTTGCTTTATGATATGATTTACATGTTTTTATGGTATACCATGATGATGATATTAAATGCATGCAATTGTGTGATTTTTCATGAGAAATATAATGTTTAATGTAATAAATGCTAGCCTAGTATTTTATTTGTAATGTTATCTACAAATTGGTTTTCACTTCTAGGAATATGTATGAATGACATAGACTCAAAATTCCTTAAAAAATTTCAATTGCAAATACTTCCTAAACATAAATGGATCACAAACATGGTAAACATTATTCAACTACACTACAAGGATTTGGGAATTGAGATAAACACTAAGGTGGCAGATTTGAAGCTAAGTTACATCAGTAAGAAACTTGATCATGAAAACATACTTTGCTTGGTTATTCGTGGCTAGCCCTAAGCATACATTTCTTGATTTGGAGCAATGTGTGTCAGGGTGAATAAATGGCCCTAGCCTTGGAGGTGAGATTCTGAGTCCATCAACTGGCTTCATAAACAAAACCAATGCGATATGTTGATGGATGATTCATCTGGTAGATTAAGAAAAAAGATAGATCCAGAGAATAAAAGAACAATGCATTATAAAAAAGACTAAAAAACTATTGAATTTACAAACTGAAATGTACATATGATGGGGTTTTGAACGAGTGGTTGCTCAAGGGTAGAATATTTTCAAATACAACCTGTTGAGAAGGTCTTTGAAGAGGAATCCCTCAAGATAAGAAAGGGTGTATGCTCCCTAAGTTAGGTAGTGCTTGATGATGAAAGGGCCTCGCTAAAGAGTCCCAAACTTACTTGGATCTAATGTCTCATTGGTGACATCGTAAACAAGGACTAGATCACCTTAATTAAATAAACAAGGGTGGAATTTCTAATTATATGTGGATTTATAGTGATTTTTGGTAGCTTTGTTATTTTTTAATTGATCCATAAATTGTCATAGATATTCCAATGGATAGTTCAATATAATGGATCTAATAAAAATATTGAAATCTTTATTGGGAAGGTTAATTTCCTTTAGATATTAGATTCTTTAATTTCTGGTTTTCTGTTTAAAATGTATGAAATAACTTAAACAAGAAAAATAGAAAACATAAATGAATATGCACACACCATCCAAAAATAAACACAAGATATAACTTGGGAAACCCAATACGGGAGAAAACCTAGCTAGAAGGCGATGCCGCTTTGTTCTCTTTTTTTCAAATGCAAGTACAAAGAAAGAGGAACTCACTATGGATTTTCCTTTGACATTGTGCCATGTATGGCTTCTACAAGATACATCCTCCTCTCTTATGCTCTCAAAATACCACTCCTAAGTGCTCTTCTCAACTATGGAACAAATACAATGCAGAAGAATGGAACCCCTTCTCCTCCTAGAGGCCTAGTATTTAACATAGCTCGATAGCCATCTAGAGGTAGGGTTTTGACTTCCTCGACCCTCAATTGTGATAAGGTTTTTGACCTTATAGAATATTCTTGAAAGTACTTACGTGGCGAGCCCCATATGCATGATTAATGGTGCAGACGTGGCATCCGCTCGTACCATGGTGGTCAACATAGTAGGTCAACTTGTGGGAGGCATAACTTTTGCATATGAGCTTCGATTGATGAAGTTTATGCACCACTGGAAATGTACCAATGTGTAGAATAGATTCAAGGGGTTTGATCTATATCTAGAACATTTTTACCCCAAAATATTATGTTTGATGCCTCAAAATGGCTTCATAAGGTTTCAAACCCAAATTTTCCAAACTGGGACCTGCCAATAAAATGACCCTCCAAGTTGATTCCTCCCCAAAATCTTTATCGAATGAGGTGAGGAAATTTTTCCTCTACCTTCTCGTTAGAGTACCACTTTGGTTTTCCTAGAAGTTTTCCTTTCAACCCAATCTGCCAAAGGTCATGTTGCCCATGTCTTGTAGTTCTAGACCACTTCTGCAAAACTGTGTCCTCTAACAACTCTGCATGAACATCTGGTGATAATTCCTCTATGGAAGGTAGGACTTTCTCCTCCTCATGATCCATCATGGATAACTTGTATAATTTGAGATTCTCCACATTCACTACTTAGTAAATTCACATGTATGGGGGTAGACTGAGTCTGTAGGAATTATCTCCCACCTTCTCCAATATATCGAAAGTTCCATATTGTAGAGCCTTGATCTTATTACCAGAACCCTGTAGTATTTCCTTGTTCAGATGTAACCAAACTTTGTCTCCCACTTTAAATGAATTCCTTTTTATGTGTTAATCATGTCTAGCCTTATATTTTTCCTATGAATTCTTCAACATTTCCTGTACTTGCAAATGGATTTTCCTAATCTTATCAAAAAAAAAAATTCTGCTCTCAATGCATCTCCAGTGAGTTTGCCACTCACTCCTCCTTTCTCTCTGTATACAACATCTAAGAGTGAAGGTGGAAAATATACACAACAAGTTTCAAAAGGTGACTTACTATTAGAAGTATGGACAACTCTATTATAAGAGTGTTGTATGCTAATAAGATTTTCATCCTAGGTCTTTAGATGCTTCTGATTGTAACCCCTCAAACATTGCTCCAAATTCTCGTGGATTAATTCTGTCTGCACATTAGTCTATGGATGGAATGTTGTAGATCTCTTAAACTTAGTTTCCATCTTCTCCCACAATGTAGTCCAAAATTTACTGAGAATTCTAGTATCCATGTTTAAGATGATGACCCTTGGTATCCCAAAATGAAACCAAACCTGTTCAAAGAACATGTTTACTTCTTCTTGTGCTTTGATGGCCTTTTAATAAGACATGAGAATGCACATGTTCTTGAAAATTTCAACTACTACAAATAGAAATTCATGTCCCTTCTTGGTTGTTGGTAAACCTCCCACAAAATCCATGGAAATTCTTTCACAAGGTCGAGTGGGAATAGGTAAGGGATGCTATAGACCTTTCTTCATGTTACTAGGATTCCTAGTACAACAAAGTATACATACTTTAATATACCATGCTACATATTCTTTCATTCTAGGCCAGTACACACATCTTTGTAAGTTGGCAACTGTCTTCCCAACACCAAAATGTCTTGCAAACTTCGATGTGTGAGCCTCTTTGATAAGCTATAGTCATTCATCTTTAGGGACATAGAACTTGTCGAGATTGTAGAGTAACCGTTATGGAAATAATAGTCAACATTTCCATCACATTCTTCTATATGAATGTGGCCTTGTAGCTACTGGAACACCTCCTTGAAGTCCTCATCTTTTGTCTATGCCTCTTTGTATGAATCATGGGTAAAATCTTCCTTGTGCATCAGAGTTTCCAAAGCTATAATATTGGATGTGGGTGACCTTGAAAGCATGTATGCAAACCTTTTTGTGTTTCCCTTCTTATACTTTATGACTAGATGAAATTGTTGTAAAAACTCGATTCTCTTGTAATGTCTGGTTTGTTGCATCTTTCTCTAGGACTACAAATATTGTAGCAGTTAGTGATCTATGTGGATGATGGTCTCCTTTTCCATCAAATAACACTTTCACTTATTGACAACTTGAATCAGTGCATAGAGTTCCTTGTCATAGGTAGGGTATTTGAGAAATTCCCCATGAAATATTTCAAAATGATAGCATATGGACCTTCCTCCTATTGGTTGGGGAGCCTGATCATTTTTATTTATTTATTTTTTAATTTTTTTTTCTAGTCGTATTTATACCCTATGAA
>ML823624.1:18535-29376 GCA_009831015.1 Picea engelmannii
AGGGGGGGATTTACCCCCATGGGGCTCATCCCCATGACTGGGGGGTTTGGGGGCAAAGCCCCTGAGGTAAAAATTTCCTTGTAAATGTATATTGTAATTTCATAGTAAATCTAGACCATTCATTATAAGGTCGTAGATTTGACGGTAGAAGTTATGTTAGGGTTTTTTTTCCTAGAAGGAAACCCTCTTTTATGAGGGAAATGTATTGCGGCTATGTATTATTACGAATATTGTATTATGAGAGGGGAGACTGTGAGAGAAATAAGAGGAAGTTACAGTGGGTGTGTTGTATGATGTATCCCTTCATTTTGCTAGATAATAAAAAGGAAGCACTTGACAATTTCTCTGGTGGACGTAGCCCACACTGGGTGAACCACATATATCTATGTCTCTATTGTATTGTGTATCTTCTGTGTTTGATAAAAGAGGGTTCCTGGTTCGAGTGGGAGAAATGGTGAAAGATGGAAAGTTTAGGGTCGAGAAATTTAATGACCAAAACTACTAGCTATGGAAGATGCAGATGGAAGATTATTTATATCAGAAGGATATATTCCTACCATTGGGTGGAATATCAAAGAAGTATACGACCATGAAGAATGAATAATGGGAGGTTCTTAATAGAAAAGAACTAGGAACAATACAACTGAGCCTGACAACATCGGTGACTTTGAATATTTTGAAAGAAAAGACAACAAAGGAGATGATGAATGCATTGGCTAAACTTTATGAAAAACCCTTGGCGTACAATAAGGTATTTCTAATGAAGATATTATTTAATATGAAGATGTCAGAGGGTGGGTTTGTTGCAGATCATTTAAATGAATTTAATACGATTATTAATCATCTAAGTTCTGTAAAAGTGGACTTTGATGATGAGGTCAGGGCTCTTCTAATCTTGTTCTCATTGCCAGAAAGTTGGAACGGCTTGGTCATGGTTGTAAGTAACTTTGTCTCTGGTTCAAACACTTTAAAATTTGATGATGTTGTTGGTTTTATCCTTAGTGACGAAATGCGACAAAAAATCACAAGTGAGACATCAAGTAATGAGTTAAACATGGAGAATAAGGGAAGACAAAAGGATAGAGGAAAGGGCCTAGGGAATCGCGGGAATTCTAGGAAGGGAAGATCCAAATCCAGACTGGGAAAGATAGAGTCATGGAATTTTGGGAAGAAAGGACATCTGAAGAAAGATTGCAGAGCTCCAAAGAAATAAAGAGATGGGCAGGAGGAGAAAAATCACGAAGCAAATGTAACATGTGATGTGTTACAAGATGCTTTTATTCTTTCTATAGATAATATTTCTGAGTCTTGGGTAGTATAGTCAGGGGCTTCATTTCATGCCACACCCCATAGGAAACATTTTCTAGATTATGTTCAAGGTGATTTGGGGCAGGTTCATTTGGGTGATGATGCACCATGAAAAATTGTTGAAATGGGAAAAGTAAAAATAAAGAAAAGGAATGGAAACCAATGGTTGTTGAAAGAGGTAAGACATGTTCCATATCTAAGGAAATATCTAATTTCAACAGGGTAGTTGGAAATTGAAGGCTGTATATCCATATTTACATATAAGGTGTGGAAGGTCACCAAAGGATCATTAGTGATAGAAAAAGGAGAGAAGGTAGGTACATTGTATTTATGTACTGGTAATACTGACTCTTCTATCTCTTTAAATTCTAAAGGAATGGATACAACATTGTGGCATAATAGGCTTGGACACATGAGTGAGAAGGGGATGTAGATACTTCACAAAATAAATTTGTTTCCATATTTTAAACAAATTGATTTGGATTTTTGTGAGCATTGTGTTTATGGAAAACATAAGAGAGTCAGATTTCTCAGAGTTAGAAAAGAAAAGAAGAGTGAAAGGTTAGATCTTGTACATACATATGTATGGGGACCAACTCAGGTATCATCTCTTGGTGGCTCTCATTATTATGTTAGTGCAACTAGAAAAACTTGGGTTTATTGCATTTGACAAAAATCTGATGTTTTTGATACTTTTAAGAAATGGAAAGATTTGGTTGAGAATGAGATAGGAAAAAGGTTGAAGTGTCTCATATTAGAAAATAGAGGTGAATATTACAACAAGGAGTTTGATGATTACTGTTCATACCATGGGATTCGTAGAGAGAAGACAGTTCCAAGAACACCACAAGAAAATGGTGTGTTAGAAAGGATGAACAAGACAATCATGGAGCGTGCAAGGAGTATGGGATTGCATGTTGGTTTTCCCTTACAGTTCTGGGAAGATGCTATAGATATTTTTGTTTAATTAATAAACAAAGGACCTTCAAGTTCTTTGGATGGTGGAATTCCAAAGGATGCATGGACATGTAAAAATGTAAACTATTCTTTTTTGAAGACTTTTGGTTGTGAAGCATTTGTACATATTGATAAAGAAAATAGAACAAAGCTTGAGGAAAAATCCAAGAAGCGTACCTTTATTAGTTACGGTGTTAATGGTTTTCGTTATCGCTTATGGGATTATGAAAAACATAAATCATTAGGAGTATATATGTCATATTCAATGCGAAGGTCACGTACACAGATTAGTTGCAGGGAAAGAAACAGGAAAAAGAAAAACCAGAATACATAGTGTTTGATGAGATCACTAAAAAAGAAATTCCAAAGGTACCAGAAAATCAAAATGTACAACAACATGAGAAACAGGTACCTCAAAATCCTACAATTTTTGTTAGAATATCTACCAGGTTAAGTAGACCCCCTAAATGGTACTCTCCATTGCATTATTTATTGTTATATGATTCTAGTGAACTAGAATGTTATGAAGAGGCAATGGAGGTAGACACTAAAAAGAAGTGGGAGCAAGGCATGAAAGAGGAAATGGATTCCCTAGTAAATAAGCATACTTGGGATTTGGTTCAGTTGCCTGCAAGAAAAAGAGCATTGTAGAATAAATGGGTTTACAATTTGAAGGAAGAAGATGGAGGAAAAAAGTGGTACAAGGATAGACTTGCGGTAAAGGGGATTGCACAAAAGAAAGGTATAGATTTTGATGAAATATTTTCTCTTGTTGTTAAAATGACTTCAATTAGGACTATTTTAAGTCTTGCGGTAGTAGAAGATTTACATCTTGAACAATTAGATGTAAAAGAAAATTTTCTCCATGGGGATTTGGAGGAAGAGATTTATATGCAACAGCCACAGGGGTATGAGGTCAACGGGAAGGAAAATTTGGTATGCAGGTTGAAGAAGAGATTGTATGTACTAAATAAAGCTCCAAGCTAGTGGTGTTTGAAGTTTCATAGATTTATGATAGAACAAGGTTATAGTAGATGTCATTCTGATCACTGTGTTTATTTTAAAAAGCTAGAAAATGGAAGCTATATTATCTTTCTATTGTATGTAGATGACATGCTTGTTGCAAGGTCTAATATACATGATATAAATGTGCTCAAGAAGAAGTTAGCTAATTCATTTGTGATGAAGGATTTGGATGCTGAAAAGAAAATCCTTGGTATGAGAATAACAAGAGATAAGAAAAATTGAAATTTGACATTGTCTCAGGGTGAGTACATAGAGAAGGTGTTGGTTAGGTTTAGAATGCAGAATGAAAAACCAGTTAGTACACCTTTGGCCAGACATTTCAAATTAACCAAAGAAATGTGTCCCAAGACATAGGAGGAGATAAAATACATGTCCAAGGTCCCTGATTCATTAGCAATTGGTAGCTTGATGTATGCGATGGTTTGCATAAGACCAGATATTTCACATGTAGTGGGAGTTGTGAGTAGGTATATGAACAATCTAGGTAAAGAACATTGGGAGGCAGTAAAGTGTATTATTAGGTATTTGAAAGGTACTGCTACTTATGCATTATGTTTTGGAGGTTCAGACATTATTCTACATGGATATGTTGATTCATATATGGTAGGTGAAAAAGATAATAGGAGGATCACCACGGGATATGTTTTTACTATAGGTGGAACAACAGTAAGTTGGATTTCTAAACTGAAAAAGGTTGTTGCACTTTCAACAACAGATGTAGAGTATGTTGTTGTAGTAAAGAGATGATTTGATTACAAAGGTTTATGGAGGATTTGGGAAAGAAACAAGAGAATAATAGATTGTATTGTGATAGTGAGAGTGGCATTCATATTGCAAATAACTCATCCTTCCATTAGAAGACTAAGCATATACATCTCAGGTACCATTTCATATGATCTATCTTGGAAGCTGGAAATTTGAAGTTGGAAACGATACACACTAGCCAGAATTCTGCAGACATGTTAACAAAGGGAGTAGCAAGGGAGAAAATGAGTTCCCGCTCAGTTTCAATTGATCTTCAATCATGAAGGTGAAGATGAGAAATTTTCTAGGTCCAAGGTGGAGTATAGTCCAATAGGTACAATAGTAGTGGAGTTGTTGTGATCAATCTCCAAGTGGGAGATTGTTGGTTGTGGAGCTTGATTATATTCATGTTTCATAGGTCTTTGTTTTCAACATTGTTTATACCCCATGAAGATTGTACACCCTAGAATAATGTACACCCATCCATGCGGGGGGGATTTCCCCCCTTGTGGGGTCTGGGGGGCTCATCCCCTCGACTGGGGGGTTTGGAAGGAAAAATTTCCTTGTAAATGTATATTGTAATTTCATAGTAAATATGGACCATTCATTATAAGGTCGCAAGTTTGACGATAGAAGTTATGTTAGGGTTATTTTTCCCTAGAAGGAATCCCTCTTTTATGAGGGAAATGTATTGTGTCTACGCATTATTGTGAATATTGTATTATGAGAGAGGAGACCGTGAGAGAAAGAAGAGGAAGTTACAATGAGTGTGATGTAGGTTGTATCCCTTCATTTTGCTAGATAATAAAAAGGAAGGGGAAATTTCTCTAGTGTACATAGCCCACACTGGGTGAACCACATATATCTTTGTTTCTATTTTATTGTGTATCTTCTGTGTTTTATTTCCACATTTTATTTTATTTTATTGCTCCACGATCTTGTTTTTCTAACACCTCCTTGCATAAGAACTACTCCCATGGAATACCCACTTGCATCTGTCTCCACTTTGAAAGGATTTTGCAAGTTTGGCTGTGAAATAAATGGTGCTTGAGTGATCTTTCTTTGCAACTCATCAAAATCCTTCCACTGATTATTCCCCCATTGGAAACTTTTAACACTCATTGTTATGTTGTGGAGTGGTGCAACTACTGCTGAAAATGAAGCTACGAACTTATGTAAGTACTATGATGCCCCAAAAGAACTCCTAAATTCAATCAAATTTGTAGGAATTGGCCATTTCATGATGGCCTCCATCTTTGCAGGATCTATATCGAGCTCCCATCCACCAATCACATACCCAAAACACACCAAATACTACTAAGGAATCTCACATTTCTTTAGGTTAGGCAATAGTTGGTGCTTCTTCATAGTCTCTAATGCCTACATGATATGTGTTATGTCCTCCTCACAAGTAGCATTGTAAACTAGTATATCATCCAAATAGACTATAACAAATGAATCTAGATATGGGAATAATACATCACTCATTGATCTCATAAATGTATTTGGTGCAATACATAAAAAAATGGCATGACCAACCATTCATACAAACCTTGCCTTGTATTGAAGGTAGTATTCCATGTGTCTTCTTCCTTGACGCGTACCAGGTGGCATTCCGATTTGAGATCCAAGTTGGTGAAATATTTTGCGTGCTGAAAGTGATCTAGTAGATCATTGATCCTAGGTAGAGGGTAACGATTTTCTAGTGTAATATTGTTTAATGATATTTAGTTGATACACATTCGCCAAGTCCCATCCTTATTTGGTACAATTATGATAGGTGACCCAAGGTGAGGTGCTTGGTCAAATCACACCCTGCTCCAACAACTGCTACAATTTCTTCTTCACTTCATATTCTTCCATAACAATGTTTGAAATAACAAAACTTATCTTCATTTCCTGATGTTAACTATAGTCCAAAATATTTTTTTAATGAAGATTCTAATTTTTCCATAATATCTAATAGTATCGCTTCTAACCCTAATACCTACCACAATAGCCTTGGATTTAATCTTATCAAAATTTCTCTTTAGTCCCAAAATCCCCCCTTACCCGCATCTGTTTCCAACCCATCAATGTTTATAAACTTATCGTCATTTTAACTAGACCCCCTATTTATGTATATTCTTGAGAAAGGATTTAACTTTTCCCTTGTTTCCTGTTGGATTCACATAGAATACATCCTTTTCTCTATTGAATCCATAATGCATAATATTCTTACACGTGAAGCTAAAAATATTTGGCAAGAGTGTGAGAGAATTCGTCATTTTTCCAAACCTCCTAAACCGAACCTATCTAAAAAAGAATTTCAGTCCATTCGTCACCTTAATGATAACCTCAATATCATTATTTTAAAAGAAGATAAAGGTAATGAAATGGGCATAATGAATACCTCCAACCATGAATCTAAAATTCTATACCTTCTTTCTTCTTCATCATATAAACCTCTTTCCAAGAACCCCATAAATTCCATAACTAGTTAGGTCACCAAAGACATCAAATCTTCATTAATGGACCCTAACAATTAGAAACATTTTATTCCTCGTAACCCTCAAACCCCTAGGATATACATGCAACTTGAAATTCATAAAAAGGACATCACTCTTAGAATAATAGTAAGCACCATAAGAGCACTCACTCACTCCCTTGCTTTCCTTGTTGCTGATAAAATTCTGTCATTCACTAGGAAAACTTATTCATTTATTAAGGACTCCTCTGATTTTATTCAAAAAATGCATTAATTTCACCTTGATGAACAAGACATTATGGTTAGTTTTGATGTTGTTTTCTTATTCACCAAAATTCATGTCCTTGAATCCCTTGACCTTATCTCCAAACTGGTTTACCCTGAAACCCTAAACCTTATTCAAATATGTCTATGCTTGACTTTCTTCACCTTTAAAGGGATATGCTACAGGGTCTTCACTATCTCCAGTGGTTGCTAGTATTTTAATGGAACATTTCAAAAGTATAGCCTTAAACATATTTCATCTCAAGCCTAAATGTTGGTTTTTCTTTGTTGATGATAGATTCGTTGTTTGGCCTCATGGACACCCCTCCTTGTTCTCTTTATTCAACCACCTTAACAACATTCCCCCCTATAGTTAATTTACTATGGAAATTCAAAATGAAAACGCTCCCATTTTTAGATGTTCTCATTTGCCATTTTCCTGATGACACCCTCGCCCACCAGGTTTACAGGAAAAAGACTCATACTCAGCAATACCTACATACCCAATCTCACCATCACCCAACCCAAAAATATGTTGTTCTTAAAACTATAGTTACTCAATCAATTTGAATCTTTGATTCCTAGTTCCTTGAAAAAAGAAAATCACACCTTACGAAGGCCCTTGTGGACAATGAGTATTCTATCTCTCAAATCAACCAAGCCTTCCACTTAGCCTGCCATTTTAAAGCTAAAAACCCTTCTTACTCTTCCCCACCCCTAGCTATCATATCCCTTCCCTACATCTAAGGCACTAGAAATCATATTTCCAAGATTTTAGCTAAAAAGAATATCAAAACTCTCCCTAAAACCTATAGAACCCTTAAACAATTATTCAGAACTACTAAATATAAATCTGATTATGTGTTGCACCAAGGAGTTTACCCAATTCCTTACTCTTGTAGAAAATCTTAGATAGGCCAAATTGGTAGATCTTTCAAGGCCTCTCTCAAAGCACATGTATCTGACACTATCCACAACCATATCTCTAAATGATATATCACTGAGCACTCCTATAATTCTAAGAACCTCATTTCCTTTGATCAACCCAAAATTATTTCCTTAGAACCCCATCACACCTCCTGTATCTTTTGGGGAGCACTGCAGATTAAAAAACACCCTAATAATTTTAATCGTGAAGACAACTACAAACTTAGCCAATCATGGAAATCCACCATTCATAACCTTAGACACTAAGCTTTGTCCTCTTTTCAATCTAAAATCGTCTTCTCTCTTTGTTCCCTAGTGGTATCCCTCCTAGGATCTCCCCTCCTCTTTTTCTATTTTTACCTCCTTTTTGGCTTCATTTAATTTAATTTAATTTTAGATACATTAAATCTAATTCATATATATATATATATATATATATATATATATATATATATATATATATATATATATATATAATTTTTACTTTATCCCCATTTTTAAATATTTCAATACAAAATGTTTATGTATAAGCCTTGATTTATTCCCATTTTTCCTTTGATATCAAATAACACTTTTAATTCTTCTCATAGTTGTTTTTTTATTAATTTATGTTATTCATTCTTTTTCTCAACAAATTCTTTTTTACATTGGTTATTTTTGGATACTCACCTTATAAATATTTACTCTAGTAATATTTTTTTACATTTCATCTTTAATTGTTTATGATGATGGATGGAGTGTCTATAAAAACCTTTGGATATTTCAAATATTTCATACACTTTATCTCTAAAAAGTAAAAGTAAAAAATAAATTATTATTATTAAAACATATATACATATAAAATTTAATACTGTATGATGATATACATCAACATCACTGCAATAATTTATGAAAACTTCAAAAATAAAATAAAAATAATATTAGCAAGAGAATTAATGATAGTCCATGTCATTACTATCTCATGGATACCAAAGAATACACCATATTTATAATCTTAAATCTTAAGATAAACTAAATTCATTCTTCCCAATTTTAGTAGGTTTATAATGTCGATTTCTTCATTTCTTCATAGGCCTCTTTGAAACATGTAGACGACATATTTTCATCAACATATGGTTTGTGAGCATAAAATTTCAACACAACAACGCCCATATAACTTAGAATACAAACTTGGAGAACCTGGATGAACAAAATAGTCATGTCACTTGTAGTGCCTCATATTCATGTGAGTACCCAGAATGCCCTGTCAAAGGTGAATCACACATAGCTCTCATAATATTCTTCCTAAGTGTGTACTTAGGGACTACATGTGTGTGACCTCTATACTGGATAATTCCATCCACCACTCTGTCAGCTGAAATCTCTATGAATTGATCCAATACAATATGGATCTCCTCCTATGCTTTGACCACATAGCCCAAATGAAAGAACTTTGACATGGCTATAATCCTACATGCCTCACCTGATTGACTTAGGTGAACCCTCCATGTCCCATGAAATATACCATTGGCATAAGAAAATATCACTACATGCCACTGCCACTACTTGTATGATTGAAAAGTATCATGTGTGTTGGTTAATCCCAATGGTATTACCAAGAAATCAAGGTAACATGTGAGAGAAATCTTGCTGGTATCCTGTTCTATGTCCCTACTCTGGTGATACCCCAATCGAAGATCAACCTCCAACGAATATACCTCTCCATGAAGCTCGTCCATCCACTCATCGATCCTGGGTGAACCAAACTCAATGATATATTTGAAGTCCATGTCTAGAGGCTCCCCGGAGAAAAATGCCCAAAACCCCACTGTACACCACCGTACACCATTGTATACTGTTGTATACTACTATACATCGTTGTATGATCATGTAACACCCCGTATCCTATATGTGCCACTGTATCAATCACTCCATAAATATCAACTAGAACTATATCCCAGATTGATGTATCCACATCTGTCCTATAATCAATCCCCCAATCAACTGGTGCATATACTTCCTTGTTGGTTGGTCCACAAGGAATTTTATCAACTACCTCTTCTGTAGCTAAGAATTGAGCCAAAATAAACGTCTCATGATCCCTGCAATGAAAAACATGTGCACTTGAAAAACCCTATGTGTCAAACCTCTCATCATACACCTGCAACCCTGAATATTCCCCATGCAAAATCGTCATAAGAGGCTCCTCCCTTAGATCATGACTGACACTCACACGCTCCTGTGTCACTACTACCAATGATGAAGAGCGTGCCAAACTAAGATGGTGACAAAGATCCCTATCCTTGTCTTCAACGAAATTAAGAGAAAGGTCCCTATCCTTGTCTTCGATGAACTTAAGAGAAAGGTCCCTATCCATGAACATATACAAATAATCATATTTCATATTCTCTAGTGCCTCTTTGATGATGCGTAATTGGCTGCTAGTGACTCCATTTTCAATTCCCCTTTGTCTCTCCTCCATATGGATTTTCCACATAAGGTATTCAATAAATTTATGAGCACCATCTGCCCTAGTCAAAACCTGCATAAATTGTTCCTCTGTGACCAATAGTCGATTCTCCAAATCACACAATGTTATTTCATCAACATGGAGTGGGATGCCACATAAGGTATCAATTGATTAACTAGATGATGTCATGCAATATGGACTATATTCTTCATGCAAATTTTCTGATCTTCTCTCATCCCCTAAATCGACCCCTTTGTTTTCAACCTCTACACATAGCTCCCAATATTTTTCATGTTCTGGTACAATCATGTATGCATCATCATACATGTCATAAATAGGATGAGGTATTGAATTCCCAACCATTCAGTGGCTCAGATAATCCTTCTACAAACAACACAACTAGCCTTTGTTCTGATATGTTTGTCACTATGACCACTGTTGGTCACTATAATTGCTTAATTAATTTTAAACAACCCAGTGAAACATAAATTATCAACCCAGGGAAGTCTTTTGTTTCAAATATAGCCACACACAGTATATGCTCAATTCCAAAAGCAACTTAATGTTGTAGTAAAGAAATCTATACTAATTATACTGCTTGAATGAACTGAAGTTCTGAATTAAATCACAGGAAAGTAACCTCCCTATTGCAGTTCCTTAAAGATCAATCTAAGAATCCTGGATTACATTAAAATAATA
>ML823624.1:42553-69275 GCA_009831015.1 Picea engelmannii
TCAATCTAAGAATCCTGGATTACATTAAAATAATACTTGCAATGGGAAAGAACAACTATTCTGCAATCAGAGAACATGACCCTTACTCTCAAACAGAGACTTCAACATTAACACTCTTTTCATGAAAACAATAATGCAGAAAAAAATTAACTCTATCTAACATAGAACAAAGCACTTAGTTCCTTTCTGTCTAAGCAGGAGCCTTGAGCCTTACTTCTGTTTTAGCACACTTGTGAGGATTGAGGTCTACAGAGAACAGGGCGGTCTGATTCCTTTCTTTCTGAGCATGGATCCTTGACCTAGTTCCTGGTTAACACCAAGGAGAAACTACAAAGAACAAGATGTTTGGTTCTTTCCTTTCTGAGTAGGAACCTTTAATCGAATCCCTGGCTAACACACTTGCAGAGGTAAATGGAACCTACAGAAGACGAGGTGTTGTAGTCCCTTTCTGTCTGAGCAGGAACACTTTAACCAAATCTCTGGCTAGCACACTTGCAGGGGTAAAGGAAATCTACAGAAGACAAGGTGTTGTAGTCCCTTTATGTCTGAGCAGGAACACTTAACCAAATCCCTGGCTAGCACACTTGCAGAGGCAAAGGAAACCTACAGAAGATAAGGTGTTATAGTTCCTTTCTGTCTGAGCAGGAACACCTTAACCAAATCCCTGGCTAGCACACTTGCAAAGGTAAAGAAAACCTACAGAAGATAAGGTGTTATAGTTCCTTTCTGTCTGAGCAGGAACACTTTAACAAAATCCCTGGCTAGCACACTTGCAAAGGTAAAGGAGACCTACAGAGGTTATGGTATTCTGATCCCCTTCTATCTGAGCAAGGACCTTTAACCAATTCTCTGCTAGCCTCACAAAATCATCACACAAGATTGATAAAAAGAATTATAAATTTCATTCAATAACTAAGACAGAGTTAGTAGTGTTTCAGCAGAGCAGAATTCATTAAAACAATGTTTCAGCAAACGACAGTTAAACAAAACGTAAACATAAATTATACTAACACACTTCTATCTAATGGGTGAATCTTGTGATGAAGGTGGGCCCTCCCTTCTCACAAGATTCCCCTGAACGAAAAGCTAGAGAAGGATACTCAAAGCAGTCTTATATTCATCTGTCGAAGTATCACATTACAAATTGAAAGAATAGAATGCATCCCGCTTCTCTGGAGTTGCTTCAATGTATCAAAACTTCCCTCTCCGAATGGTGATTTCCCCTGAATTTAAAGAGGAAATCCCTTCGATACAATCATTACAAAGCATATCTGAATCCTATCCTGAATCAGATCTTCTTTCTAAATCAACATAGGATGTCCTATTCCCACGCAACCGAATGCTAATACAGGAGCTGAACAAGGTATTGCTGTTACGGCTGGTGTAACAGCTCCTTCTCATCGCTGCTGATGCTGTTTCAGCATCGCAATTCATGGGCTGTTTCAGCCACGTGAATTGCGCTTTTGACTGTGTCGGCCTTGACCGCTAACTGTAACGGCTTGTGTTTCATCATCGTTGGTTCTGGTGGTCTCCTCTGTGTTTCAACATCTGCATCCTCGAACTGTGTAGCAGCTCCGTGTTTCGGCATATGCGACCTTGAACTATGTAGCAGCTCCGTGTTTCGGCATATGTGACCTCGGACTGTGTAGCAGCTCCGTGTTTCGGCATATGCGACGTCGGACTGTGTAGCAGCTCCGTGTTTCAGCATCAGTTCAACAACAACGATCTTGGACAGTTTTGTGTTTTAGCACAAGCCTCAAATGCTGATCTGCAGTTATGGACACTTATGCACTTCTAATCAATAGTTAAGTACAAAAGTAATGTAAAATATTATGCAAAACAGATTAAGCATATAGTAATGAGAAAGGACATTGTATACCTTGGAATGATTAGATACCTTGGAATGATTAGATGAAGTGATATTATGAGTCTAAATACAAGTGATGAAGGGTATAAAAATGGCAAAAAGTATGGGCAAAAAGGTACAATATGTGGTCCTAACAACCACAAGCCTCTAGAACTCTGTAATGTAGGCATTTGGTGTCCCAACCTGCCTGAGTTGTGCCAACTCTCTGAAATATAGTTCCAGATCCTTTTTGTCAAACCACTCCATGAAAATCTATGTGAAGTCTAGATAGGAAGTAATGTTGGAATGTCTCATAGTGACCAATCCATGGTACCAACACTTGTGGGCCTCTCCATTTAAATGAAAGGTAGTGAATTTAATCGCTTCTACCTACGTCATAGGGTTGAGTTGGAAGTAGGTATCCAACTTTTGTACCCATGATTTAGTTGTGCATTTGTTGGAACCATTAAAGGAAGTATGGATAACTTTCCAACCTTTTGCATGAGATCAATGTTCTATTGACCCCTATTGAAATCCATTGGTATGTTCTTGTATTTGATAGTACAATATTCCTATAATGACATGGCTACCTGTAACTCATCACCAAGAGCCTAGTACTCCCTCAAGTAATCAATGAAATCTTCACCTTGTCCTGGCTTCTCTTGATTTCCCGTTCGTTGCTCCAACAATTGAGGAAAAAGTGGTCTATGAATCACTCTATTGGTGGACGTAGTGTTAGTTTATGTGGGAATATTATTATTGTTTCCTTTTGCATGATTCCCATTGTTCCCATTGGAACCCCCCGCTGCACCATTGTTACCCACATGGTTTTGATTTTCTCGAGTGCTAGTAATTAACTGTGTCATGATTTGTACCAACTGTTGTTTCCCCTTTGCTAAATCATTTAGGATATGCTTGGCACTTCCCTTATCTCGTTGTTGTCCCTCATGTCTCTCTATTTCTCTACTTCTAGTTGATCTTCTTTTTTTGAACCTAATTGAAATATGTTTTTTGATCCTTTATTCCTTCTACTTATGTCGGTAATGTATTCCTTGTCTTCATGCCTCATGAAACAAAAAAAACCCTTAGGTTGGCAGGATTGTGGCTCTAATACCACTGTAATATTCCCCACTATTTGTTTTGGAATTTTACTTAGTTTAGAAGCATAGGAATTTGGTCAAACATTTTGCATACAAGAATCCTATCAACACTTCTTATGTAATTCTAAACTCTATTGTTATTTACAATGAAACACCAATATAGAGAATCAAAGATGTTTATTACATTAAATATTAAGACAGTTGAAGTACATTTGGAAAATCCCAACAAACAATACAATAGATATATGAGGAACCTTGTGAGTATTTTTGTAAGCTTCCTTTGACAATGCCAAGATAAATATGCATGCAAGTGTCAATATGATGCAACAACTCTTAGTTGAGGATAACAAGCCTACATACAAGGAATCATGCCAACAAAGGTGTGTACAACAACTCAATAATTAATGGTCAGTCCTGTAGATGAAAACAGTCTGTATTCAACCTCCCTAGCAACAATAATTCTTCCCCAACAACAATGAATGAAACCACAAGTGAAGGTGACCTTACCACAAGGAACTCAATCCAGATTTGGGAGTAACTCGACCCATAGAGATGGTTCAACCTCCCAATTAGTAAACTTAGCCAGAAGAATAAGGAAATCGACCCAACAATGAGATTTGTCCCACAACATATGCAACTCTACCTTTTAGAAAAATAAAACTCATCTCACCAACAAAAAAAATGTAGCCACAAACCCAACTCACCCTCCTCAAGAAAAATCGACTTCTACAAAGGAAAAATCAACTTCCCAATGATGAAATCTCGACCAAAATGAAAATATCTGAGTGATATTTCCTCCATGATCAGCTATGGTGGATAGTTTCACCATCGAACTAAATCTTCTTCTCTAGGGTTTTTAATCCCTAGAGCCAAAGCTACAATATCTCTCTCCAATTCGTTTTTAGAAAATAAAAATGCATAATGAGATAGGGCTCCCTCCTTCCTCTTTTATTTCCCTGTTCACCCTTTTACCCTTTTAATAAATTACAGTGGCTTTATAAGCTTAAAGTTACTTAAAACACATTTTCACTTAATTACTCAATGTCACTTTTAAAAACATTTATTTTTCGCCCCAATGACATCAAATAATTAATTAATCCCATTTGCTTCCACTAACTATAGACTATAGAAATAACTTAGGCTATTACGTTACTCTCCTGAAGTAATCATTTGGAAAGGGACATTACATGCAGGAATCAACCTGCATGAGACACCAATCTCCTCTCCTTAGCACCAACTCATAAATAATGTTTTGTAGGGACCAACCTGTAGGAGACACCAATCCCCTTGATTGAACACCAAATCAGTTCTCCCTATAGGAACCAAACTATAGCCTATATTCACAGGCACCAACCTGTAGGAGACACCAATCCCCTTAGTTGAGCACCAACTCAACACTAGTCTATAAATACCAATTTACCGAAACATCAATATCCTCGAGTTGTTGACAATACCAGACTATCTATTTCCTTCAAGATTTCACCTGCACAAATCTGCTGCTCTATCTCGTCTATCACAGTTATCGATTTGCATATCTCCAAAAGTTCTTTGTCCTTTCTCCTCCCAACTTCCCTTAGACATTATTATCAAGGTTCATTCTACAGGTATTCTCAAACTTTTAAGCTTCATAGCTTCTCTTCCACAATCCTTACTTTCTCCTTCACTCTTCCATCACTTCTCAATTGCTCACTCTTTGGAACTGGGTTTGAACATGGTTATTCATACACTCTATACTTCCATGAATTTGTTCACATATAAGAGTATCTCCATGGAGTCATCTTTATATCTCCTCAAAACCAAGCTATCAACAGTTCTTCTAAATCACATGCTATTAGTTCTCTAGACAAAGCATGAACCATGACACTCAACAATCGTCAGATCATATTATGTCTTGATCTCAACTTCTAATCTTCTTTAGCATATTGGGACCACATGTAACCATATATCACATCCATCGTCTGATCTTGACCTCCATTCAATCACAACCATTGGTCTACTTTACTGTCCACATGAACACACCATGCAACCACAACATACAACAACCGTTGTATTATCTTTGCAATTCAATCTCAACCATTGATCTATTTCATTGTAAAAAAAGAAGACAATACGTCCTTAGCACTCAAAAACCATCCGATCATATTCTCAATTAAATCTCACCCATTGATCTCCTTTACCGATCATTAGCACATGCAACATAGCCTTGATGCACAATAGTCATTGATTGTCCTTGATCATATCTCAATCTTTGATATGCTCATCACTCAACAGAAACATGTAATACCTACTCAATGCTTAACAACTGTCGATCTGGACCTCAGATTAATCTCGACCGTTGATCCGGTCTTCACATAGTTTAAATATTTAGCTCACGACCACCATCCTATTAGATTTTTGGTTAGCCTTAGCCATTGACCTATTATATTATTTGTTTCACTGTGGGTCCAAGGTATATTTTTTTTCCATACCTCCATGGCCTAAAAAATGCACCTTCAAGTTTCACCGCACTCATTTTGCACCTATAATTAGACTCATTTCCAACCACTTCTCTACGGGTGTTGGTTAGATCTCTAACTTCTTGCTTCTTCTAGGGTTGACCCAGGTTCAAATATAAATAGGTTTCCAACAAAACCCTCTAAAACTATCGGCCCTCTTGGTAAACCAGAAGGCAACGCTGCACACAGGGTGCATAACACAGTCTCACCCGAGATATCTCTATGGGTGACTGCAATACCCAGATGTTTGTAGTCTAGGAATGAGTGGGGATCTGAGAGTGTATTCTATCTTTATTTATTCATTAAACGATGATTGATTCAAGTATTTCTAAGACTCATTCATCTTTTAGACTTAGGAATGCATGCTAATACATATAGTTATTCATTCATTCATAAAATAATCATTGAAATAAAGTAAACATTCAGGAACCATCACACATAACACAATGTTTACTGTGGTTTACCCCCTCCTGGGATACATCCACAAGGATTTGGCTTCTCTTCTCTTTTATTTAGTCTGCTGCAAAATCTGGTGCTACACGCCTTACATCTTCAATCATACAATCATGATGAGGTTAAGGAACCTCTGTGAGGTAGACTAGATTACACCAAGCTCCTCAACTTGTGACCTAACCCTCAAAATCTACCTTAATCTACTCTTGTACAACCTTAGTACAATCGATATTCCCTCAGATAAACTACTCCACAAAAACCCATCAACCTCGACCTAGACCTCCTAGGTTCTTATTTACACTATTTTAAAATATTATATTTATTACAATCCTTATAAAAAACCCTAACCCTATCATGGTTAGGTTTGTTTGCCTCCTCGCCATGTGGCTTTTCCTCTTGCATGCTTCTTTTCCTTCTTTTTCTGCATGTTGTTTTATTTCCACTTGTTGCGCGTGCTCCAAAATTAGGTCTTTCCTTCCAAAAATAGGTCTTTCCTCAAAATAGGTCTGCACCCAACAGGCCCCCAACATTGACATGTGGCCTGTCTCGAGCCACTCAGGTGATGCGCGCTCCCTTAACAGCCTCTGGCAAGCTATGGAATTTTCCTTCTAGTTCTTCCCCTTTTTCTCTTACCTACGCAATTTTTCCTATAAGATCTTCTACCCTCTGTGTTGTGATATGTTCCTTGAGATATTTTGCGTTATGAGCATGATTATAAGCGATTCTTACCTTCTCCTCCTCCAGTTCAACAATTATTTGCGATGATTTCTCCTCAAGGGGTTATAACTGGGATTTAATGGCTTGCTTGTTATTCTGTGCAGTCTTCAATTATGTCTGCAGGGTCTTCATCTCCTGTGTGCCCTTCAACCACTCTATAATGCTCATGGAATTGTTTTGCTGATTCAAATACTGGATTGCAGTGTAGATTTCCTCCTCTTGCTGGTCTAATTGTTGGACCCTATCATCTTCCTCCAATGTTGTCCATAGATGCACAGTCTTGTCAAACAATTGTGTGACCTTTTGAGCTTCATTCTCCATTATTTCCACTTGTAAATATGCATGTCGTTCCCTTTCGGCTGTGACTTCAGGAGGGGTGGTGGGTGTTAATTTTTCTTTGAGATCCTCAATATCCTTCTTGTAATCTTCAAGCGTTTTCGCAATGATTTGAATCTTTTCTTCCGCATTGTGCATGGCTTCCTACACGCTATCTAGATTTCTTGTGAAGAATTCGTTCATATTTTTCTCTAAGTTGTCTGTGCACTGCTTCTCCTCTTTTGTAAAAAATATTTACCTTCTCTACCACAAGTTCTAGTGCTCCTTTCCATATCTGGCTATTTGCAATTATGTCACGTTTGTTCTAGCTCGTGATTACACTTCATGCACGACACTAACTTGCACTCTGTACAATGCCTTTGTTAGTATTTGAGCTAGTACCAACTGTACCTATGCCAAGTATTTGAGTGGCATATGATCTATGGCCTCATCAACTTGTAGCATTTCTGTTGTTATCTGGAATCTCAAACTTGCTTGTGCTACAATTTGGATGGTGTCTTCTTCATTCTACATGCTCCTATCCTCGGCTTTTGTTGCTCAGAGGATTGACTCTATTCCCCTTTCTTGCCTCTGTGTTGCTTGTATCCTTTCCAAGACCTACTTAATTTCAGCCAACTCATTTCTTATCCTTCCTCTTTGGTTCCTGGACTCTTCAAACTCATCAACTGCATGATCCTGTACCCTCTCTTCTATAATATTGGAATCATCCTCGGTAATTGTGTATTCCAGGATGCTTATGGGATTTGGCCTTCTTGCACGACCCACCTGTGTGTATGATTGGCCACTTGGGTGGCCTTGTCTCTTGTAGAGTGGTTGCTGATGGGGTTTCCTGCGTTTTTGTGTCCCCCTTCCTTATTCTTCCTGCGCTGGGGCAGTGCCTTTCTTTCTTGTCTACACATCCTTCTTTGGAGTGCTACCCTTCTTCTGCGCTGCTATCTTTTGACCGAGATTCCCTTGTTGTTTTGATTTCTTGGATGCTTCCCTGCCTCCTACAAATGTCTTGGACGATGCTGCTTCTACCTCTTTTCCCTTGGGCATATCCTTGGTTATGACTGGGATCTTCCAGTCATCCTGTCAGTCTCTCATCTCCATTTCAACTTCCTCTGCATTAATGTAAAATCAAAGTTGAATCCATTCTTTCTCTGGATCCGTGTGCGCTTGGATCCACATGTTGTCCTGCATAGCCCTAAAGTTGGATATCCCTTGATACTGCATGATCACTTCTGATGTGATCCTCCAAGTGTTGGCTATGTTGTCTTGTATGTCGTTGAGATACCGAGAAAATGTGCTGGCATTGCCACTTCTTCACTTGGGGTCTAAAGTGCTTCCCATCGACGTGTATCGTGTTGCACGACAACGTCCTACTCTGTCGCATAAGTATGAGTAGGGAGTCTCTTTCTATCCAATTAGTGCTATCAAAATAATTAACCAGGAGTAGTGGAACTTTGTCCCCAAGTCGTGCGCGTCCTTGCAATGGTCTAGGAACAAGTTCAACAAGTATGGCACCCAACTGAGCATGGTGACGTTTGTGCACTGTGTTGCTGCTGCGACAACCCCTGCAGGGACCTCCTCCTTGCAACATTTGTGAAGTAACTTGCATGCCATTAGCTTGGTTTCCATCCTGGTGGTTGCGTCACTGATCCACTTTATGATTATTTTGTGCCATATGTTTTCTTCATCTCCTCTACGAGAGAATTTTCATTGGTTTTGTCATCCAGGTATTACGTGGGATTTTTTCCATTTGATGGTAGGCCTGTGATGAATTCAATTAGTTATATGGAGACTAGTTCTTCTAACCACCAAAATCCTCCATGGAGGACTTCCAACAACTGCTTGACACACTTGTTCACATCTTTTCCCCTTCCAAAGTGGGGAATTTCCAACAAGTTGAAAATTCCTATGTTTTCCAAGCCTACCGCCCATTTCTTTGGTTGTAGTATTGGATCTCCAAATGGACCTATGCCCAGGTTCTCCATGTACACCTGTTGCGCAAATTCTAGGAATTTGCTGGTATTAGACACATCATAGTCCGTGTACTGCAATGTTTCGACACAACCTAGTAAGTTTGTCATGGCCTGCACCCCATATGGAATGCGTGGAAAGATGATCAAGGGGTCAATCTATGTACATGGGGACCACGCGATGGTTTGTTTTCCCTTTCTCTTTGCTGGTGCACTAGAGGTCCCAACCTCCAGTTGTCTATCTTTCCCGCCCGACTCTGGTTTCCCTGTGATATATTCGATCTATATTTTATCCTGCTGCGCAGACCCCACCACAGGTTGTGGTATTGGCCTGTCAGACTCTATCTTGTCACTGTCCCCACCATTCATTCTCTGGACTACTTTGGCCCTGGAAGGTTGTGGTGAGTTTCCTATAGTTGAAGGTTCGTGGCCCTGCACATTGTCGTGCGAGTCGATATCCATCCTGGCTGTCGTCGAGGTGTACTCTTCTTCCTCGACCGGTGTGGCACTCACTGGTTCGAACTATGGGGAGGGAATTGCGTTGACATCGACGATTTCCTCTCTCTGTGTAAATTCCTCCTCCGGCTCTGCAGTTTCCTGTGGTGACCTATGGCTGCTGCGTGTTTTCCGTGTTGTTTGGATTGGTGCACTGACCTTTATAGGTGCCATATTGGGTCATTCTTCGTTCCCTGATTGAGCTTCGACTTCTATGATCTCCAACCTCATCTATTCTACTTTCGTCCTGATGCTCCTTAGATTTGCGATTTTGCAAATGCACAATAAGTCTTGTTTGACCCGCGTTTTCAATTTATATAGAGGGTGTCATAAATGCCCTAAATATTCTTTGAGAAGTTATTTGGTTCTTATTAATGCATTGAATCTTTTCGAGTACACTTCATTCATTTTCATAAATGCCTAATTCACGCCTTTTTGATCTAGTGGGTGGTTTTTTGCTTTTCTGACCGTTGGCCCCTTTTTTGGCGCCCTGCACTTTTTCGGTGCACCGTACATTTCCGTTGTGATTGTTTCCTTAGTGCATAATGTTTTCTTCCTGTCAACCATATGCTGCACATGATCACTTTTTTCATTTGTTGCGTTGATTCCACTATATGTTTCATGCGTTTTTTCCTCGTATTTTGTATTTTCTTTCTTTTCTACTTTTTTCTTCCTTTTTCTCCTTTTTCTACTTTTGTCTTCCTTTTTATGATTTTTCTTTCCTAATATCTACTATAGTACACTATATAGATGCCTTTATCATTACGTTGTAACTCTTAAGGGTTAGTAGGTCGACTGTCCCTGTACATTTTTAGTCGACTATCATTGATCATTCCTTTCAGTTATATTCCTCCCAATTATTTTAGTTGTATAATTCCCCCATTTGTGACAATATTTACTTCATATGGCCCTAGCCAATGCATTCTAAACTTCCCAGTGTGTTGGAAAAATTTGTTGTCATAGAGAAAGACTAGGTCTCCCTCCTTAAAACTCTTGTTTTTAATATGTCTGTCATGCCAGGATTTGTCTCTTACTTTTTGTACTTCCTGGTGAAATCTTGCTAGAATATTTTCCTCTTTCATTTCCATTAGATGACTTAACCTTTCCTATATTGTGCCCCTTTATGTCATGTTGGTAATTGTTTCTACGCGCAGAATGGGTACCAGAAATTCCAATGGCACCACTGCTTCCTGCCGATACACCAGTCTAAATGGTGTCTGTCCTGTCAACTTCTTACATGTGGTCCTATATTCCCATAGTACTGCTGGTATATTCAATTCCCAATCATCCCTGTTGACATTGTATATTTTAGTCAGATCATTTTCCAAGATCTTATTGAAATCTTCTATTGTTCCATTGGCTTGAGGATGGTATGGTGTAGTCTTTTGGTGATAGACTTCAAACTCCTCAGTCATAGCCCTGATGGTATCATTAATAAAATGAGTGCCCTGGTCACTCATCAGAATCCCGGGACATCCAAATCTGGTGATCACTTTCTCAAACAAGAAGTGTGTTTCTATCTCTGTGCTACAACCTTTGATTGGTGCTGCTTCTGCCCATCTTGTTAAGTATTCAATTGCAGTAATGATATATCTATCTCCTGACCTTTTTGTTGGTGGATTAATAGGTCCCACAACGTCTATTTCCCATTTTTCAAATACCTGTAGAGTCACTTGTGGTCTTAGAGGTATCTCATCCCTTCTATTGGGTTTTCCAACCCTCTGATAGACATCACATTTCTGGAAATATTCCTTGGAATATTTATGGACTGTTGGCGACCATAATCCTGCGCAGAATACCTTCTACATGGTATCTTTTCTTGCATAGTTTCCTCCAACTATATCGTCATTATATTCTGCCAAAATTCTAGGCCTTTCATGTTCTAATACACACCTTCTCAAAATACGATCTGCACCCATTTTGTATAAATGCCATGCAATAAGTTGATTGTCTGCAACTTTGACTACCAGATTTTTATTTTGCGCAGTGCTAAATTCTTATGGTGCAACCCCTGTACTTAAGTATTCAATAATATCAATGAATTATTCATCAGCTACCTATACTGAAAATAACTGCACATTAGGGAAGTTGTCTTCCAAGTTAGTAGGTTTTTGTCCATTAGTTACCCTTGACAGGTGATCAAGTCTTGCATTCAACTTCTGTGGTTTGAATATCATTTCAAAATAAAATTATTGGAACAATAATAGCCATATACAAATCCTCACCCCCCCCAATACTGGCTTGTTGAATAGATATTTGAGGGAAGAATGGTCTGTGAACATTTTAAGGTGTTTACCCAGTAAGTAGTGCTTGAAATTCTGAAGTGCATATACCATGGCTCGACCTTCTCTTTCTGTGGTGTTGTAATTCTACTATGATTTTGACAAATTTCTTCTTGCAAAGGCTATAGGATGGTCTAAGTCCCTTGCTCCTGGCTGTGCCATAATTAATCCAAGTGCTATGGCTAATGCATCTACATGCACATGAAATGTATTTTCACAAATCTGGAAATACTAGTATAGGTGTTGCTACCATATTTTGTTTTAAAGTGTGCAATCCTTGTTGACAATCCCCATTCCATTGAAATCTGGTGTCCTTCTTTAACATTTTTTCCATTGGTGTAGTAATCTATGCATAACCCTTTATAAATTTCGTGTAATAACCTATATGTCCCAATGTTTCTCTTAACTAGCGCACTAAATTTGGTGGTGGAAAATCGACAATGACTACAATCTTAGTAGGGTCCAATAGTAAACCTTCTTTACACATTATATGTCCCAACAATATTCCAAAAGGTGTCCAAAAAATGAATTTCTTGATGTTCAATGAGATCTGACATTGCATGCATATTTCCAACATGAATCTTAACACTTCTACACAATATTTTAACAAACTATATACAGTCTAGTAATCCAGATATACTTCTAAAAACTGATGTATGAATTCCTTAAAAACAACTATGACTACTCTTGAAAATATGGTTGGTGCATTCTTCATCCCAAATGGAATGACTGTATATTTGTAGGATCCCCATTTTGTAGAAAAAGTAGTCTTATACCTGTCTTCTGGAGATATTTTGATCTAATGGTAACCTAAGTATCCATCTGTAAATGATTATGCTTCCTGGCCTCCCACATTCTCTAAGACCTCATCTGTAAAAGGGGTAGGGAAAGGGTCATGTAAGCAATAATCATTAAGTTTCCTCATATCTACACAAATCCTTATCCCCTCTTGTTTCATTTCTTGGACTACCATAGGACTAATCCATTCAGATTCCTCTACTGGTTCTATGGTACCAACTTCCAACGTTTTGTCAATCTTTGATTTCACTTTCTTCTTATATACTGGATTCAATATGTAGGCTATTTTCCTAACAGTTCTAACCTCAACTTTGAGTGGTATATTCATCTCACCTAGCTCCCCTGTTATGCCTTTCATCTCTGTAAAGGTTGTTGGGAATAGGTCACCGTATTCATGCAACAACTCTGTTATTCTTTCTACTATTTGCTCATCCTAATAGTCTCCAATACTTTCCATTTTAGGATTTTCATTTGTCCCAATGTTGACTTTCTTAACTTTGATTGGTGCAGCGAATAATTCTGACTCCAGAGATGGACCTTCCAACTCTCTTTCTCCCTCAATCTCTGTAATCTAAATGTTGCATGGATCATCTTCATCTAGTGCTTCTTCTTCCACATGATAGCATAAGAGTAACTCTTTGAATGCTTGTATGTTTTGTTGTTGATATTATGTCATGATTTCAACCTATGGTTCATTAGTAAATATCATTCCCTGTATCAACTTCAACGCTGAATCAATGTTGGGGTTCTCATGTTCAAATGATAAGGTTACTACAAAATTATGCCATAATCATGTCCATTCTGTAGTGCCTCTGTGCATCTCCTGGTCTATATACCAGTTCCCAAGGATTCCTTCCAATGTATGTATAAAGTGATGAGTCCATTCCTCTGCTGGTGTCATCCTCCATTTTTCCTTTCACTTTTCCAAGTGTTCCATTATTTTTCCCTGTCCATCATACCTTTGAATTTTATTGCTCCCCTGCTTTGCACCAAATCTAATGCGCAGTAGTCGTTTTCACTGGTACCCATCCTAAATTGTTTCTTTGTGCACACCCCACCATCTTGCAGGTGCGACCTTGAGTGTGATATCTAGGGATAAGAGCCTATGATTTTCTAGTACTTCCTCTTCATATTTTGTCAAAAATTCCTCTAAGTCATTTAACTCATGAAAAATGGGAGGTTCTCTTATCTCTATACCAACCCATCTTACTGTTCAGTCTATTCTTGCGCGCCTTCTTGTGAAAACTTCATGTAATCACTGTTGTCAATTCTCCAAACTTGTATCTGAGTCAGAAGCACATGATGTAATTCTTTTCCAACTGAGTACCCCATCTATAGTTGGGTTAGCGTAATCCTCTTCTCGCGTGGTGGTGCTATATAGTTGGTTTATTTCCTCCATATCCAAACAAGTATGTTCTAGAAACCTTTCTCCTTCTGAAGGATCCAATGGGGAAATGACTCTATATTTTCTTGATTCAAAAGTCATTTTCCTTGTCTTCAAGTTGATTATAGCCTATTTATCAAATGCCCAATCTAGTCCAAGCAATGTTGGGTAATGTTTTGTGCCATCTACTATCTCTATTACTTCAAACTTTTCCATCAAGCACACTCCATCCAGATACTGTCACACCTTTAAGCCTTCCAATTGGTAATACTCTGTGTTGATTTGCTAGTTTCAGTTGGACAAGTGAATAGCCTAGTGTGGGTTCTCCCATACACTGCCATGTCTTCTTAGGTAATACATTTACTTCAGAGCCTAAGTCTAGAATAATATCTCCCATATTGAAATCTCCAATATTAGCATTTAGTTTGAATTCTCTGCTTGCCGTTCTTTTAGTATGGAGTTAATTGACTGTTTTTTGTTCCAACTTCCCTTCCTATTATGTGTTATATCTTTCTAGCATATTTTGTAAAATATTAACATATGATGGGGCATTCAATAGATTAACACGGGATTGAAAAAAATCTTTTATGGTACTTACTTGCTCTAAAGGTTTTCCTTTATTGGTATGGTCCATTGAGGAGATCATCTCGTACATTGGTGAGTTCTGAGTTTGCTGCATAGCTGATGTAGACGCAACATTTTTCTTGAGAAACCCATGTTTGGCCTCCTTAAATGTTTCATTTTTTTTTCGTGCATCAAACTTCTTATGTGTCTCAGTATTCTTCTTAACCCATTGGTGTTGCGTTAGGTCTTGTTCAACTCCATCAGTTCCTATCTTGGATCCTTCTCAAGTGACTATATTGATGTTTCTCCCATCATCCCTGGCTTCTGCATAGATCCACTAGACATTCTGGTTGTTCTGGTTTATTTTTTCTTGGATCTTCCCGAAAAGTGTTGGATAGTCTTCTATGTCATGATCTGTTGCGTGACAATACATACATGTTGCTAGTGGGAGTGGAAATTTCCTTGCATAATTTCCTGGTCGTTGGCAGTTGTGGCACACTATTGGTCCTATGCCTCATCCAAATGTTCCTCTACCTCATCCTCCACCTCTATATCAACCTCGATCTCCTCGTGGCACGTTGTACTAAGGTACCTGATTATACTGCACAGGCTTATACTATGGTTGTGCATGATTGTATTGCGGCTACGCATTGTTGTATTATTGATGCGCATTGTTGTATAATGGTGGTACCTGGTTGAAATGAGGTGCATCTTGTCTTGTCATCATTTCTTCTTGCACCCTATAAGTATATGAAGTTATTTTTCTCATCAACTCCATCATCCTAGAATCCTTATCATCATGACCCACTGACTTGCAAAACTTGCAATATGAAATTTTGGGGACTGTCTTATACTTCTGCATCATTTGAAAATGATATGGATCATGGTCACGTGTCTTACAAATATCACACCATGGTCCTCTTGTTGGAAATGGGTTTGGAAACCTTGTTTCCATATACTCCGCAAAAGTTGGACATTCATTCTTATGGTGTCCTTCTGTCCTGCATAAGGTACACCAAATGACTTCTCTTTTCTCTTTACCCTTATTTTGGTTAAGTTGAAATGCTAGATTCTTCAAATCCTCCTTCAACTCCTCTATTGTTGGATATGTTTGCTGATACTGGTTCTCTTCCAGTTGTAAGGCTGTCTGTAGAGCCTCTGCCTGATTTTGGAACTTCTTTTGTCTTAATGGGTATTTCAAATGTGGTAACAATGAGTTCACAAATAGATGCCTATGTTGCATGTCACTCATTGCATATTTCAATTTACCTTTTAGGCTCTTAAACTTCTGATCAATCTCCCAAATAGACTCACCTAGTTTTTTCTTGATTTCAATCATTTCATTCATATACTGATCCTCTGATTTGGGCTTTTGAAATTCATTTATCAATAGTTTTTTCACATCTGCAATAGTCTTTGTTACTTCTGGTGGATTGTTTACATCTAGGCTCATCTACTAGTATAGTGTGCGGTCTCTTAGCATGATAGCTAACTGTGCGAGTTTTGTATCCTCATCTGTGATATTCTTTGCTTCCCATATCTTCTCACAAATGAATAAGTGATTTTCAAGGTCCTCTGATGCCTCTCCCGAAATTCTAGTAACCTGATCATGGGATCATGTCCTGCCATTTTAAACTATGTTGAACTACTACCTCTGCACGGTGTAGATATTTGAATGTTACTTCTTGAACTGGATCCTCCAGTTGCTTCTCCTTTCTTGGATGCATTTTCTGCTGTCTTTCTTCCACTAAAATGAGGTTGTCTAAATGCTGGTATTCTTTCTGGTGTGTTAGTCACACATGGGGTTGTAGGTTCCACACTGACGGTGAATTGGATTGGAGTTCTGCCTTCTGTTCCTTCCCTTGGACCTCCTGTTTTCCTTTCATATGTTGCGTGCATGATTTCCTCAATCTTCTCCACAACCCAGAGATCCTCTACCTCTTCTTCATCACTTTCCAATCCCTCTCTATTAGTTATGTCTCTCTTCTTGTTATTCATCTTATATTGGTAGGGTACTCCACTGTGCTTCTTTCCAAAATTTTCCATTTTTTTCTTTATTTGATATTCCTCCACCATGATTGGGTCCATGGCCTCCTTCTTTCCCTTATCCATCTCTTCCTCCATTTCTCAGCCTCTTGTCAGTGCTTCCCCCCTTCCCCCATGCACGCAGGGAAGTTTAGTTGTCTGATTCCATAGTCATCACATCATTGTTATACAATAAAATTTTGATTGAAGTATACAATGATATGATGTACCTACCTCTGGGCCACTTTATAAAATCCTACTTTGCTACGGTGTAAGACTTCGCTGTATCTAATGCAAATTTGGTGATAAACCTGACAACAATATTATTTAACCCTATCTAACCAGAAATATATTGCACACATAAATTTGTTATCAACTTGTTGTAACTACACGATCTCCACAAGATTCCATTCCAACTATCTGATTCGATTTGTAGGGTGGTTTTGTTTTAACCTCAATAACCATTCCTGCAAAAAATGCGGGAAATCACAGAAAAATATCTCATGCAAGTCGTTAAACACGTATTTGTCGAGATATTTGCGTTGTCTTAGATTAGGGTTTCTGTTGTCCTTATGCACAAACTCAATTTCTTTCTTTTTCAACCATATTTTGATCTCCACCTTTGTTGGATTCCATGGCCTGAACATTCCCTTCTATACTTTCATCCTCCGTGCGTTTCTTCCACCGATCTCGTCCACTCAATCCCATGCAATTCCAACCGACAATAGAACCATTTGTGGGTTAGATCTCTGACTTCTTGCTTCTTCTAGGGTTGACCCAGGTTCATATCTGAACAGGTTTCCAACAAAACCCGCTAAAACTATCGATCCTCCTGGTAAACCAGAAGGAAATGCTGCGAACAGGGTGCACAACACACTCTCACCCAAGATAAATCTATGGGTGAATGCAATACACAGGTGTTTGCAGTCTGGGAATGAGTGGGGATTTGGGAGTATATTCTATCTTTCTTTATGAATTAAACTATTATTGATTCAATTATTTCTAAGATTCATTCATCTTTTAGCCTTATGCATGCATGCTAACACATCTAATTATTCATTCATTCATAAACTAATCATTGAAAAAAAGTAAACATTCAATAACCATCACACAAAACATAAGTTTTACCATGGTTCACCCCCTCCTGGGCTATGTCCACAAAGATTTGGCTTCTCTGCTCTTTTATTTAGTCTGCTGCAAAATCTGGTGTTACGCATATTACATCTTCAATCATACAATCATGATGAGGTTAAGGAACCTCTATGAGGAGGACTAGATCACACTAGGATCCTTAGCCTGTGACCTAAACCTCAAAATATACCTTACTCGACTCTTCTACAACCTCAGTACAATCGACATTCCCTCAAATCAACTACTCCACAAAAACCCAACAACCCCGACCTAAACCTCCTAGGTTCTTATTTATACTATTTTACAAGATTATAGCTATTACAATCCTTATAAAAAACCCGAACCATATCATGGTTAGGTTTATCTACCTCCTCGCCATGTGTATTTTCCTCTTGCATGGTTATTTTCCTTCTTTTTTTGCATGCTTCTTTCTTGCCACTTGTTGCACGTGCTCCAAAATTAGGTATTCCTTCCAAAAATAGGTCTTTGCTCAAAATAGGCCTGCACCCAACAAAGGGTCTACAAGACATTATGAGCAGTTTGATATCTCATCCTTTGGGTCATCCAATCTGTGACAAGTGGCTATATCATGGGCCATCCAATTTGGACTCTTCTGGGATGTCTGATCTGCGACAAGTGGTGATCTTCTAGGCCATCCAATATGTTCTTCATACTTTGATTTTCAAACTCTCACCGTTGGTCCACGAAATATATATTCTTCTCTAATTCAAGACCTTGTTCATCTGACTGATCCACTCTTGATAATTATCCATTTTTTATTTCCTACCATGAGTCCACGAGTTTATTCTTATTTCATTATTTTATCTTCATCTTTGTTCGACTGATTCTTGACACTTAGTCATTTTTCGAGATCTCTTGTGATGATATGGCAGATGAAGTGGCTATCACATGAACATCTTTATCATGTACATTAAATGACATGTCATCAGTACATGTCCTGACACGTGGTGTTGATGTGGCATCTACATAGATGGTGACGTGGTGTTGACGTGGCCATCGAGTATCGGGCCCCATTCTTTTGATCTTTAGTCATTGATCTTCAGAGAGCAATTATCATGATCTAACTGCTAAAAGTTAATCCTTTGCACATGATTTCGTAACTTTCCCATTCTTATTCAAACAACTTAATGCCATATCTACATTAGAAATCTACTGAAGTCATTTTTCTTAATGAATATGAGATATATCGATTGTCGCCATTCACTTTGGTTTGAGTAACCGAGACCTTCTTTTCAATCTCAACATTACTAAGATCTACCACACTTTCCTATGCATTTTTTTTCTCTCAGAATTTAGTTCTCGTTCTTCAACCATGATTATTGTTCCACAAACAAATATTCCACGAGATTGTCTCATCCATCCTTCTAGTTGCACAAATTTTCCTTATGCTTGTGAGGCATGAATTCACTTGGATCAATTTTTTCACTGTCGTCCTTCCTTCTCGATATCATCCCTCAATTCTTCTTCTATAGGTTCATCTTCGTTCAGATTCCAATTTCACTATACCTGTGCAACTCTAGTTCTGTTGGGTTGATTGTTCACAGTCGTCATTACCTTACGAAACCTTATCTTTGCACATAACATTCTCTTCTTCCTTTGTCAGTCTAGTTCCGGTTCAATCCTTGGACCTGTCATTCACACATGGTAGATATGAAACAAATTATTAACACAACACATGGAGGCATTCATTGTCTCCCCTTTCCTGTGACATCAATGACAACACAATTTCCAACAATCTCTACTAGCATATTTACATCATTAACATATGAGATAATTTATTTAAGATCACAAAGTTGGAATAAGTTTCAATTCAGAACAAGTGGTTCACAAAATCTACTAGAATCATACACAAAGGAACCATTTGCTTGCTTCTTGTTAGCACCATAAATTGCACCTTGTGTAATCAGGGTGCTAACTTTTATATTCACTCTTACATCCAACATATGGAAGTAGTCAAGCTTTTATGGAGAGCTTATTTAGTTATCATACAGTTCCACTTGAGGAATCAATGTCCTCTAATGCATGATGTTCTCCTAATTTACTATTTTTAGCCAGATGCATATACCCTTTTACATGCAATATATGATGAATTAGAGATGGTTCATGTCATACATCCAAGGTTCACAAGTACATGTGGAATTTATTGATTGTTTACATGTGACATGCAACTAATTATGAAACATGGTTATTTTTAGGAGTGGGCATATTAGTGTTTTCATACTGGATTTGATTATATATATGGATTACTTATCATCATGTGAATCTAATGAGACCATTACTAGTGACAACAAGGTGTTTTATGAAATTGATATTTTTAGCAATTGATACTATATGAATTTCATGGTGAAATAGAGCACATATCCTAGTTTTTTGTAGCTATATGAATCTAATGAGCTTGTTTTCACTGACATGCAAGATCGTTCCATTTTTAGCAACATCTAGACATGATAGTTTAGGAAGTGCACCCACATGTAGCATCTTAATATTATGAGGTTAGTTGGTAAATTTACTATTTTTAGTAAATTCTTATTTTTAGAAAGTGTTAGTGCACATGGGCTCATGCATTATTAGGTTTAGCCTTGTTATCTTTCGTTGATAGTTGGTTTCTTAAGGAGTTGGTATTTCCTTATGAATCTTCAATTCACCCATACATTTATTTTTAGCAGGTACATGAAAGAGGAGTATGGTGACATGTGGCACCTTGAGATATTCTCATGTCATTAGATGGTTCATTGAGTTGGTGTAAAAATTCCACCACGTGGCATCTTTATTTTCATTGATATTTCTAGAGATGGTCAATTGACATGGAGAGGAGAGTTTGAGTTTGAAGATATTTTTGGTAGGAAGCTTATCCACTTAAGGATGAGTGCAAGCTCATGGTGGCATGTCATGATGCATTAGTGGTAATGCAAATATGGAAAAACAAAATTTCATTGACTTGGAGGAATGATTTAAGGTTCTTTCATAGCTGATTTGAATATGGTGTAAGAAGGTGAAATGCGGGACATTGAATTAGCTTCCATAATATATCATTTTAATTTATTTAAGTTTTATGTGACTATGCAATTCCATTTTTCCTAACAGTTATATGTTACTTTTCCTTCAAAATATAGTGCAAATGTTGATGTTTATACAATGGGTAAGTACCTAAATGATGGAATTTCTTAAAACAATTTGTATAACCATAAATCATAGTTTATCCTTGAGTGCCACTATTTAAAAAAAAAATGTTAATATATTTTTTAAATAAAGAAAGTCAACATAGCCTTGAAATTACGAGGTCAAGTGTTAGTGTAGAGTTTGAGGGCCTTGGCATAATCAAACTATAATAATAATAATAATAATAATTATTATTATTATAGATCTAGGTATGTATTAGTTGAGGATCAAAAGACATTTGTATTTTTAAATTTTGAAATATATTAATAAAAAAAAATAAAAAAATACCGAACACTATATATATAAGTTTGGAATCTACATAGTTGAATCCATATTTGTTGGTAGTTAAATTATAAGCCATGGATTTGTGTATCCCATTTAAAGATAATGTGAAAATGGAGATATTGAAATGAATTTTAAAAAATGGAGGTTTTGCTATTTGGTAGTCCAAACCACTAGAATCATCATGTCAAGGCTAACTCCAAAGCAACCATAGAAGTAAAAATTGAAGTGGCATTTCTCAATTCTTCTAAGAAAAAATTGAATTCTAGGAATGCATACGTGTTATAGAAATACACATGTGATCAGAGAATGCATGCACGTTTACCAAAACTTCTTGTAGCTATGCCATCCTTTATCTATCCATCCACGAAATAGTCAACTTGTGAAGGATTACAATAAAAAAACAAAAGAACATAGATAAATAAATAGAATTCCATATGCCCATACTTCCTAAACAATGTAGCATTAAGTGCACACACTCATGATCCACTAGACACATGCCTCCAACCTCATTGTAATGTAATGTACCTAGGGAGGATAATACGAGATACCTAGGGAGGTACCCAAGGAGGTAATGAATGTAATGTAGACATAACAGTGGAATAAGCCCACTTCATAGTTGATGGGTAATAAATAGACTCACTATGTAATTAAAAGGAAATAATATAATAATAAGGGGTAGTTGGCATAGACCCATAAGAGTACTCATGAAAAAGTATAAGTAGACATGAGTATCATTGTATTGGATGTATTCTTTTGTAACAAGGATGGCTTGTGGAGTGATTCCTTCCTTAAGGAGTATTGATGGTGTTACCCTACCTTAAGTGTTTCTCTCTATATTATTGTGTTGTTTATGGTGAATATTTATATATCTTTCAAGTTCTAGGGTTTAATTTTGAATGCAATAGATGAAACCTATGTTAATTTCCCAACCTCACCTTGGGTGTTCCTATGACGAGGGCTAAAGAGATATACCTGATAGATGAAAATCGAGCACTGAGCATGACAAGCACCGAACCAAGTAAACCCACATGCAAAAATAACAAACACTCACATCACAAACCTATGTACAAGGCACTACTCATCTTGACGATTTATGCAAAGTAGAGCCCATTGCTAGGATTGGTCTAATGATCCCTATCGTCATTGATGAAATCATGGGCCAATGTCGACATCATATGGAACATCGTGCCAGGGCCACACCACATAGTAATGAATTTATGCAGTTGCAGATACTCATCGTGAGTGGTGTTGTGAGATATGGTAGCTCCTTGATGATGCCCATTAAGACACGAAGGATGTATGAAACATGAATCTTTGATGGAAGGGGGAGTAGAGAATTCAATATCAATTTTCAAAAAAGAAATATAAGGTTGAAAATGGTAAAGAGCGGGAATTTCATTGGATGCCCTAGCAAATTCCCCTAATCCTAGGTCAAAACTCATCATTTTAACCCTCACCAATTCTAAATTAGGAAGAATAGATGATCGATGCATCAAATATTCCTTTGGCTTATCTATTGAATCCATGACTTACAAGATGAATTCATTTGAAGGCAACTTGAATTCAAGGAAGTCATGCAAACTTGGAGAATCAACAACCCATATGGGTAGAGTAGGATAATCGTATTCCATATTGAGATGGAGTTTCTGACCAGTGTCAGCTGATGTTGATTGAATCCCATGATCAATGGTTGGGACCATGTCCCAAGAAGGAAAACATGAGTGTGAAATCTCCTTCTTAGAAACAACTGAACACTTAAGATATGATGCCACATAATTCATCCATGGTGGGGTAGATTCCACCTGAATACTAAGAACATAAAAAGGGGTAGTATGGTCTAATGGAAAATAAGGATGGTGATTATTAGATGAAATATGATCTATGGTGACATTGCTTCCATTGTGAGGAAACTGAATCACTCGAAAGAGCGTAGACAACACAACATTCATAACATATACATAATCATTCCAAAGAATCATATTGAAGTCTAATGGGCCATTCACCACTAACATATCGACCATAACAATATTCCCACCTAAAGTGATAGGAAACTGAGGAAGAATCCCCAAAGATTCACTAGGTATTCTATCAAAATACAGTAGTTGACTAGGAGCCGATAGAAGATAGGGAGAACCTATAAATTTCCAAGCCAAGGGGGATAAAACGCTTGAAGAGGCTCCTTCATCTACTATACATCAGTAGATGTTTTTTGAATAAGGTTCCTCCTTCATTTGGAAATCCATAGAAGAAGGAAGGTGAGGCTCAACAAGGCTATTCCAATCGAAGGAAACACTCCTATGAATTGGAGGGAGCACGCTCAAGGTGAGTGGGATGTCCCCTTGTTGAGAAGGTTCTAAACTGGCAGTGAAGAAAACATGAGCAATATACACATCACTCTTCGAAGGAAGAGTGGGATTGGTTGAAGATTGCATCAGTGCAACCACTTCATCAACTGATGGTTGAGTAATTACTGATAAACTAAAGGTGGTTTTGGAGTAGAAGAACCTTCATACTGGGACCACACTCTTTTTATCTTTGGAATAAGAGGACACAGATGGGTAAGGTTATCTTACTTTCAAATTGTACAAGGGAACTTAGGCTTGCATCTCACTTGTCTAGGTTTCTTGGAATATCGATACCCCCAACATGACTCGTAGTGGTTGGATGCTTGCCCCCAACATGACTTGTAGTGACTAGTGACTTATCCCTTTCTCTTTTCTTCTTCTTCTTATTCTTCCTCTTTTCGTTCCTTTTATACTTTCGATTACTAGGAGTTAGAATTTCACCATAAGAGTCAAAAGGAGGAATATAGTTCATTGGAAAATAAGTTTCAGGAGCATTTGGAACACTCAAAGTGGACATCAACCAAAACGACAAACCCATGGAAAATATAGGAATATTCAATATGGACATCAAAATGACACCAACATTTCCAAAGGAAGGAAAAGCACAAGAGTCCCCTTTGGGAGGGGTCACTTGGTCAGTGTTTATAAAATAATTTATTGGCACATGACTAATATCAGGTGCAAAGAGAGTGTTGGTGGGGTGTGGAAATAATGATCCCCCCTAGATAATTTACCCCAAGGACATTGGTACCCCAAGAGACATAAATGCCCCTAATATGAGGAAAAACACTAGGGACACGACTAGACCTAGGGTTGAAATTCCAACCAAATGAGAAACTAGCATTTGGTATCACTAGGCTACCTAAAGGGTTACCATAGATAGAATGGAATCCACTTCCAATAGTAAAACCAAGGCCTTTCCCCCCATTAGAAACAAATCCAATTGTGGGAATTTTCGACAACACAACATGTGTACAAAAGCTGAGTATATCCATGGAAGGAAAGGATGCAAATAGGGACATCACCTAAATGGAACAATTGGATGTCATAGGCAAGGTGGTTAGACATAGGAGTAACCATCCCACTTAGTGGTGGCAAGGAGGTGGTCATCATGACTTATCCAAACACAATTATGGATGTACAAGCTACCCCTCTCTTGTTACATAACTCACTAATGCTTGACATTATATGAGAACTGCTAAAAGAGAGAAAAAAACACCAAAAGAGATCTATTCACCAAAATGAGTAAAAGGGATGATGATATCGATGAATAAGTTAGTCAACAACAATGAAAAACATGTTTTAATCCAAAAAACAACAACCTATGGTCAACTAGACATAGACTTCACCACATAGCACACCCCTAGGAAATTGAGGCTTCAACAAGAAAACCAATGGATCAAGGGGTATTTCGAAAACCAACCCTCTGGGGGATGTCAAGTCCCAAAAATATTGACTAGCGATGCGGTGAGGAACAATTACGATAACCCACACATAACAACCCTTACCGGTGTTGATCTAGTTTAGATCATTATATTACTTTTCATCTATCTGAATCTTCGATTCCTAGTTCCTTGAAAAAGAAAAATCCCGCCTTACAAAGGTCATTGTGACCAATGGGTATTATATCTCTCAAATTGGCAATGTCTTCCTCTTAGCCTGTCATTTTAAAGAAAACAAAACCTGCTTCCTCTTCTCCACCCGTAGCTCTCATATCCCTTCCCTGCATCTAAGGCACTACAAATCATATTTCCAAGATTTTGGCTAAAAAGAATATCAAACCTCACTTTAAAACCTATATAATCCTTAAATAATTGCTCAGAACTACTAAATATAAATCTGATCATGTATTGCGCAAAGGAGTTTACCAAATTCTTTGCTCTTGTAAAAAATCTTGCATAGGCAAAATTGGTAGATCTTTCAAGGCCTCTCTCAAAGAACATGCAGTTGACACAATCCACAACAATATCTCTAAATCAACTATCATCGGGCACTCTTACAATTCTAAGCACCTCATTTTCTTTGACCAACCCAAAATTGTTGTCTCACAGTCCCATCACACCTCCTGTATCATTTGAGAAGCACTAGAGATTGAAAAACACCCTAATAATTTTAATCACGAAGAAAACAAACTTATCCAATCATGGAAATCCACCATTCATCGCCTTGGGAACTAAGCTTCATCCTCTTTTCAATCCAAAATCATCTTCTCTCCTTGGATCCGTGCTCTTTTTCTATTTTTACCTCCTTTTTGGCTTCATTTTATTTAATTCTCTTTTAACTATATCAAATCTAATTCATATAAAAAAAATTATCTTTACTTTTTCCCATTTTCAAGTATTTCAATTCAATTTTTTTTATGTACAAACCTTGATTTATTCCCATTTTCCCTTTGACATCAAATAACACTTTTAATTCTTCTCCATAGTTTCTTTTTTATTTTTAATACTTTAGAATTTTGTTTCTGTACTTGAAAAGCATTAAGAGAAGCTTTCCAAGATCACCATACTTTTGTGGAGTTAAGAGGTTAGGAAGGTTGGTAGTGTGACAAATATTTTGAAAATGAGATCTAATATGGGTATATGATGGACAATCTAAGAGAAAGTGCTTTTCATCTTCAACCTTCTTAGTGTAAAAAAGGTGACACACTCTTTAATCCTATGGCATTTTAGAAGTTGACTAACTCCCAATTTCACTATGGAACTAGTGAAAATTTGTTCTTATCTTAACAATGTTTATTTATTTTCTTTATATAATAAATGAAATGTCCATGCAAATATTGAATGTTTCAAATATTTCACACAATTTATGTGTAAATAAATAAAAAAATAAAATTATAATTATTAAAACATATATACATATCAAATTTAGTAATATATGATGATATACATCAATCATAAAATCTTTAAAAGAAAATAAAATAATATTACCAAGAGAAGTAATAAGAGTTCATGGTACTATGTTCCCATTACAATTTCGTGGATACCAAAGAATACAACATAGTTATAATCTTAAATCTTAAGATAAACTAAAAATAAAATAATATTAGCAAGAGAAGTAACGATAGTCCATGGTACTATCTTCCCATTACAATCTCGTCGATACCAAAGAATACAACAAATCTTAAGATAAACTAAATTCGTTCTTCTCGGTTTGAGTTGGTTTATAATGCAGATTTCTTCATTTCCTCAAAGGCCTCCATGAGATATATATCATGGGTGGTGAGGTATTAAATTATTTGAGATGCAAATATTTTATCAAGTATTTTTAGGGATTTGAAGTCTCTTGAGACATGATATATTAGTAGTTAAGATGGATATGCTAA
>ML823625.1:12483-24332 GCA_009831015.1 Picea engelmannii
AGAGGAAAATTGTGGATGCGATGATCTAAACTTTGGCAATAAATGCAGGTGTTATGGAGGTTAAAATACCACACTAAGTGCCTTTGTATTTTTTCACTCACTTTCACATAGACACATTCCTTCAAGTCTTTAGACAAGTTGAGCTTAATGCAAACTTGACATAGGGGCTTGGATTGAAGAACCTATTTGGATCATGGAAGATAAACCCACTTAGTGAGGTAGATATCTGTTCCAAAAAGGGCCACATTTTCATGGGTAGACTAGGGAATTCCACCCACATTAGACAGGAGAGTTGGGATGTGTTGACGGTCATATATGAACACACCGTCAAATGTGAGGGAAATCCCGGTTTGAGGTTGTCTAAATAACCTAATTCGTTTGGGATGACTCACCCTAACAGGTTTTACGGCTCCATTGGTTGATAAAGGGATCTAATCTAAACTATAAAAATAAAATAACTAACTAATTATCTACTATGTATATTTACGTTCTTTATATACGAAGTATACAAATATACAGATTGCAATATTTACGAGAAACCCTGGAACAAAGATTATACAAGAGATCCAAATCTCAAGCAGAATGTAAACAGATCTAAGATATACTACTAATCTACTTTTACCTTTGAAAATAAAAGAAAAGAAAAGAGTGAAAGTAAATGATAATGTTCTCACTTAAATAAGCAAAGTAATTTTAAGTTCAAGGGTGAATCTACTTTCACAAAGAAAATATAAGTGACAATTTGCAATAAGAAATAAATTTCAATTGGACAAATAGATCTTTTCAAACTCCAAATATATGAACAAACTCAATTCAGTTCAAGATTTGCATCAGAATAATAAAATGACCTGGAATTAAACAATTTGGGATCATGGACTATTAAAGATTGAAAGAATTAATATATAAATGATAGCAATTAACCATGTATTGATAAAACATACTAAAGCTAATTTTAATCAATTCATAATCAATTAATTTGAAGAATGTGAACCATAACTCAAGACATCATAATGTAAACAACATGCTTTGACTTACAGGATGAAAGCCTTAAGTAAAGCATAATTCTATATTCCTCAAAAATATTCAGTAGTCCATCTCCCAGAATTTTCACCATCTTCGATATCAAAGCAAACTGAGTATTTAAACATCACAGTGATCAACTCTCATATCCAAAGGATAGAGGTAAATCTTCAAAAATAGAGAGTTTTAAAACCAAATCCTAATCTAATTTTATAATAATAATGTTTATAACAACTTATAAAAAGTTTGTTCCAATCAAAAATATATCATGAATTGTTTTGAGATAGATCCTACTTATGAACAAAATACTTCATGGTCTTCATTTTTTTTAACAGAAATGGTTGATATTGTATTTATAAAAGATCAATGACCTCGCCGAAAAGAAGTACATAGAAAAAATATCCTAAATCTAATTTTTCGATGTATCGTAACGGATTCCAAGTTCGCTTGCCTGTGTTTCCAGTTATCCGAAAATACTACATTCCATAAATCCCTACATGAATAAATTCAGACAAATTGATGGCCTAATAATTGACAAATGAAACACATGATTATTTTTTATTTCAGGATTGACTTCTGGTCATCATTGGTTGTGTTACTGATGATGTATTTTTCTTGTTCCCAACTATTGTCCAAACTTCTTTGACAGATGGTGATTTTGATGTTGATTCAACTATCCCCATATTTTCCTGATCTAGAGAACTTTTTTTCTTTGGTGTTGTCAATGTTGCTTCATTGTTATCGGCCTCATCTGCCCAGCTTGAAGGAGGTGGGGAGCTGGGGAGAACCTTTCTTTCTATTCTTGTATCAAGAGTATACGAAGCCTTAAAGATTTCTATTACCAAATAAAGAGAAGTTGAAGCTTTACTCTTTGATTGAGGGGAAATATTTGAATGATTTGGAGGTGTCTCCTGAGTAGACGTGCCTTTGGAATCATGGCTCAAAGAATCTGGGTATGGAGAATATTTTCAGTTGTTTGTAATAATTAGTTTATGATCTTCAATGGAGCCATCCCACTAGGTTGATTTACGTTGTTGCTTCCCTGCCTTCCTATTTCCCATAGTGCATTGCACTAATATGTGCCATGTTTCAAAACAAGCCCTGCATCACTGAGAGATTCTTTCATAGTCTAGATTTTGGGTTCAGGAGTAGTTTTTGCAACCCAAAATAATTTTTGTTGGAAACCCTTTGCTAAAATCCATTTCCACACAAATTCTGGCATATGAGGTGATGCTATGAATTATAGTTTCTTTACTTGCAAAATAAAACTTTCCTAATGTTGATCCAATATCTCTAAGAGAATTTTCACCCCAAAAATGCAAGGGAAGATTCGAAAGTCTGACACATACTGGATCAGAATAAAAAAAAGCGGTCGAAGGATTGAAGCAAGAAGTTCAGGGCATCATACACAAACCTGAGTTTCCCCAAAACCAAGGGCAAGAGTCAAGGATCAAATCTAGATCTGATGCAAGATCAAACTCAAAAATGAAGAAACCTTTCGAGTAGGGGTGAATGATCAAATATTCCTTAATGAGAGGCTTCCAATGGGATGAGATCCAACCATTGAGATAAACAAGCCGCGGCCAAATCCCATTGAACCGATAGATTACAAAATTTTCCTGAAAATAAACTTCCTCATCTTCAGCTTCCTGACCCATGAGAAGAGAAATCGTTGGGGCTTCTTGAACCTAGCATGGAGCAGAGGGGGAAGAACGAGGTGAAATTTGAGATTTAACAGCCTCAATGAAAGAAACTGAGGTGCTATTCAAAGGGCCGAAAGAAGGAGGCATGCATGGCTGAACAACAGTGCAAGGTTGAGCAGAACCACTACGAGGGCTGAAGTCGGATCTGCTGAGAGTGGAAGCCAACGCCGCCATGGAAGAGAGTGTTGGCAAATATTGAACAGACAGTGAATGCTTGTTGGCAAATATTGAATAGACAGCGAATGCTTGTTGGCAAATATTAAACAGACAGTGAATGGTTGTCATTGATGGAAAGTTTGTATCAGACAGGAATCTTGTTGCAACAAGATCACAATTCAATCGTAGCCATTGAATCAAGAATGAATCTGGACCGTTGATTCCAGTCTTTGTCGAAATTTCGGGTATCGAGAGTTGAAGAAGTTATGTAATATCATCCACAGGAATCCCGATTTCATGATATGAAAAATTCTGTTTTAATCGCAGCCGTTGAGTTAAGACCATATCCGGACCGTTGATCACAGCCCGTGTCGGAGTTTCGCGAATCATGATTTCAAAAGGAAAAGAAACAAATGCAACAAGCATCCTGATTTCACGATATGCGATATCGTGACTCAATCGTAGTCGTTGAGTCAAGATCATACCTAGACCGTTGATCACTGCCCGTGTCAGAGTTTCGCGAATCTCGATTTCAAAAGGAAAAGAAACAAATGCAACAAGTATCCTGATTTCGCGATATGCGATATCGCGACTCAATCGTAGCCATTGAGTCAAGATCATACCTGGACCATTGATCACAGCCCGTGTCAGAGTTTCATGAATCACAACTTAAAAAGGAAAAGAAACAAATGCAACAAGACTTCTGATTTCGTGATATGCGATATCGCGATTCAATCGTAGCCGTTGAAACAAGATCATATCTGGACCGTTGGTTCAACTCTGTGTCGGAGTTTCGCGAATCGCAATATGGAGAGACAAAAGAAACAATGTAACTTGAATTACGAATTTGCGATATGAGAAATCGCGAAAGCACCTTATGCATAAGGCTATGGTCACAGCCCTTGGTCACGAGAAGAGAAGGAGTCAGTCCAGATAAGTTCCATTTCAGAGTTTCGGAGATCGCGACATGAAGTGTCGAGACACTTGGGCACAGGAATGTCGAAATGTTGAAACCCGATTTAAAAGGCAAGAATAATAAAGGTCATCCAATGGTGCGGATAAAACTTGAATGTGATCGGAGGGTTACTGTTCTTTCTCACAACTTAACTCCTCAGTTACGAATATCTTAAGTGAAATGGACTCATGATTGTGAATTAGTTAGCGTTTCAATTACTAGGACAGTTGTCATTGTTTTTTCCTAAGGAAATGAGAAGTTGAACCGCTGTGTGGGTGTATAAAAGAAAAAGAGATAGATTGTGTAGGGTTGGTTGTTCCGGATGGAAAATGAACGAAACAATAAGAAAGGGTAAATGAGAGGATGTGTAGCATGAGATTGAGGAAATGTGCAGAGTGAGATGAAACGCAAAGCAGAAGCTGAGCAGAATGACAGAAAGAACAGAGCAGAGAAGAATGCCAGAAAAAGATGATGCAGAGCAGATCTGCTAAACAGACAGAGGAAGAGAAGAATTGTAGAAAAGAAGATAGAAGATCAGATTTATAAAACAAGGAAAGACAGGTAAGAGTTGACATATCTGCATAAGTTGCCTGTGTATTTATTCTTTCATATTTCAGGGAGGTTGGGAGGTGCTCGAGAGGACTGTTGTCCTCAGAGGTTCAAGTGGGAGCTTGAACACAGGAAGTTGTAGCTTCCATCTGGTTGTAGCCAGAGAAACCAGGGTGGCAGGGTGGTGCAATCGAGAACTAGTGTTCTCTGTTATGCAGGTTGGAGCCTTTGCAACTGGAAGTTGGTGATTCCATCCAGTTGGTGCTGGAACATATAGGGAGTTGGTGCTTCCTTCTAGTGGGTGCTAGAGAAACCAGAGAGTTGGTGCTCTCAAACAAGTTGCAACTTGTAAAACAAAGGTAGCAGCCTCACATTGAGTTGGTGCTCAACTGTAGATTATGTACAGAACTGAAAAGACTGCCTATCATTTTGAAGAAGAAGAGGTTTTCGCCCTTTATGGGTTTCCTCGTGAAAATTTGTCTCTGTGTATACTTTATGTGTGACAGATGTTCTTTACTCTTACTGTCCATATGTTGTATATTGTTGATGATCATTTGAAGAAAGACTAATAATGTTTTAATAGGCATAAAATTGTTTAAGCTCATAAACAACTGATTCACCCCCCCTCTCAGTTGTTTTAGTAATTTCAACAATTGGTATCAGAGCGGGTTCCTTTTATTCAAAGGTAGATCTATAAGCTTAAACATGACAATTCATGAAGGGACTTTAGCCTCTAAGCCCCCTCTGTTTGATGGAACAAATTTTGCCTTTTGGAACATTAGAATGAGAACATACTTAATGGCCTTGGGTGCTGATGTTTGGGATGTAGTAGAGACTAGATATACAAAGCCTATTGTGCTAGCCACCAAGGATGATAAGTTAGAATTCAGTTTTAATGCTAAGGGGATGAATGCTATCTTGAATGGACTTGTTGAAACTGAGTTTGTAAAGGTGATGCATCTTGATACTGCCAAAGCAATGTGGGATAAACTTGTTAGCAGTTATGAAGGAAATGAGAAAGTAAAAGATGCCAAACTTCAAACATACAAATTGAAATTTGAACAACTAAAGATGAATGAAGATGAAACAATTAGCAAGTATTTTCTAAGAGTTGAAGAACTTGTCAGTGCCATGAAGGGTCTTGGTGAGAAGTTTGATGACTCACTCTTATTTCAGAAGATTTTAAGATCTTTGCCTGATAAATTTAATCCAAAAGTCTCTGCAATAGAAGAATTAAATGATATTAAAACTCTGTCCATTGATCAACTTCTAGGAACTCTAACTACCAACTCAAACTAACAGCCTACAGTCCCTCATTCCCCACATGCCTATCCCACCACAGGAAGTGTGCCCCTTCTCTTCTCAACAATCCCTTGACTGTCCCACTTCCTTTTCAGGGCTTTAGGAATAGGCTGGATAGGAAGTCTTAAAGACCTATAGTTAAACTTTGACACCTTGGGAAAACAATTCCCAACAATTCTCTCACCTGGAGAGAATGCCCACGGGCCTGACAACCCACCTCTTCAATATCCTATGGACCTGACAACCCACTTCTTTATTCCAGCTCCCAAGCTAACCAGGGTATAGGTACATGTGACAGTAACAAAAAGGTACAGATGACAGTTGAGTGAGTGAGGGAAAAATGATGATAGAATGATAGGAAAATGAATTAAGTCCAAACTATATGTATGCATGTTCCCAACTTGACACTTTTCACGTTGAGAACTACCTTGGGCCCACTTGACCCCCACTTGTCCCCATCCTTAGAACTTAGGAAAAAATAAATATCCCTACTTTATACTTTAAGGAATATCAATATAATATTCCTTTGGGTTTAAGCCCCGATAACTTAGCCCCTTATCCTCAAAACATTTCCCCATTTCCCTATCTAGTGTAGTTTATCCCCCCATAGTTTTTTACATGGTTGGTCTGTTGCAATGATGTGTTTTCATTAATATTTCTGTGTGATTACATTTATAATATAGGTGTTAGCGATAATTCTTGTCTTGGGCTCGAGAGCATCCAGGTCTGCAGGTTACATGAAGAACACCCAAGCATAGCATGTAAAGCCCCATTTCAGGAAAAAAATCAAATGAGAGGGTGAAATTACGTTGTCAACGGCCCGAATTCATCCATAGAAGCGGATCGACGGCCATCGATTTTTCGGGGCTGACCAGTTGCCCAGGGTTTAGCAAGGGGAAGCACCATGGGTCAAAATGAATCTGGACCATCCGATCTCATTGGGACAGGTGGAAAGTCTGTCGGCATATCGCAGATCGGGGTTTCGAGGAGCAGGCACCCCTTGTTTCATGCATTTCGAAACCCTGAACCCCGAATTTCCGATAACGCCCAGGATCAAGCCCATGGTTCTGGTGCCTGGTCGTAAGAGAACAGGCCTGGAGGAGGCGTGTTTATGTTTGTCATTTGGCCACTCGGGCCCTGAAGCATCGAGCTAAATCTCAAAAGGAAGGCATTGTGATGCTCCAGATGCCGATTCGACGTGAGCTAAATCCCAGTACCTGCTGGAGATTAATGAATAAAAGAGAGGGTCACTCAAACCTCACCTCGCTCATTTATTGCAGAGTATGGAGGTCCCGACCGAAATTCTGCCTGGGAGGGTCCCTTGTACCATTTCTCCTCAGGGAAGCCACGCCGAGTCTTCAACTCGCCAGAAGAACCTGCACACGCCAAGTCAACATTCAAAGGGTTCAGCTACCTTTGGCACGGGCCATGCCGAATTAAGGTAGAGTATGACAGAGCAATGCAGGCCAGATTTGATTGAGGCGACGCCATCCATTGAAAGTTCTAAGACACCTCTGTTGGGCGAGAGGAAGGGAAGAGTATATGTAAGCATTTTTGCCATTTTGTAATGATCGATGGTTGAGAAAAGCTCCCGATTGTAAGGTTTTGATGAAGCGTTGGTCGCTCTGGTTAATGTATAAGGCATTTGAGACTTCTTACTTTATGGATGTCAGTTTCTTTTCCATCTCTTTGTATATTGTGTTAGAACGAATCGGAATTGGAGGATCGAGTCGAGTTATGGCTGTTATAGGATGATGTAGGTTGGATCACTGTAATAGTCACATTGTCTCTAATCGGTTCTTGTGATGTTCTCAATGTTGAAACGACTTGGAATTGAAGGATTCAGTCTAGTCACCCCTCAGCTCCTTGAAGCTCTGGACCAAGAGGATCTTGGCTTCTGAGTTTTTCATCCTCAAGCTTCCGAAGGCCTGTTTCCCGAGGTAGTATTGCTCGCTCTTCTCACAAGTCTTCCTTCTTCCACCCTTTAATCATTTACTGACAGAAGTTGGATCAATACCTCCCTTGCTTTCTACATACCAGGCCCAGTTTCCCGAGTTAAAGCTATATTTTCTTGAGTCTTTACCCATCTGATCACCCCATTAAACAAACTGTGACATAAAAAATGATGGGCATCGGGCTCTGCTCCTGCAAGCAATCCAGGAGTGACTTCTGACACTAACATTTCTGGCACCGTTGTCGGGGACGAAGTTGAAAATTTTCCCTGGGCAGAACGACATTGAGCATCTGATTCTAAAGGTGCATCAGACATCAAATCTCTTCAATATTGTTGTTGTGCACCTGGCGACTCCACTGTGGCGACTCCATTGTTTCCACTTCACTATTTCGGCTGTGGCTACTGTTGGCACACCTGAAAGATAACCCAGAGGAGTTTTCTCAAGAAGGTTTTAGTAGCTTCTTTCTCAGCCTGAGAAGCTTCCTGGGGTAACGACAATGTTAAGATCTGGCCTTTGATGGTGAACAAGGACCAGACGTACTTGAAGCTGCGCATCCTTCACCTGGTGAATCCATGATTCGAGGATTGATTGGCCACTCCACTGGTTCGATATGGAGAAAATTCTATCTCAAAGGTTTGCTTTATGTGACTTTTCTCAGATAGTTGGTTTTCCTAATGCACTTCCTGATAGAGACCAATGGGAAGATTTCCTCTCTAAATTTCATGCAACAAGTTGGGAGGAACCAGCTGAGCATTTACTGGACTTCCATGAGGTTATCCACCGACACAATATCACACATGAGGATGTCTAGATTAAGCTCTTCAGGTATTCATTGAAGGGAGCTGCTCTTGAATGGTGTCGGTCTCTTCCCGCTGCAAGCATCCGCTCTTTAACAGGTTTTCATACGGCTTTCAATTCATTTTGTAAAGACTACTATCCAGCTGATGGTTTGTTTGAAAACTGTTGTGAGGATTTTTCTTCTCTTTAGGAAGCCTCTGCTGGCCCTGAAGACCAGGTCCATGATGAAGCCCTTACTGTGGAGGAAAGCATCTGCTGTGAAAATATAGAGGTGTTGGACGATATTAATTGTGTTAGCCCCAGAACGGAAGCATCTGACATCATATCAGATGCATCTGTTCTTTTAGATCTTCATGAAGATCAACACGCCTCTTGTGGAGATTATGAGTTTGCAGAGCAGATGTGGTCCATGGTAGATGGCTCACCTGAGTATCGGGTTGAAGCAGATATTCCTAGCAGCCCTGCTTCTGAGGAAGGAGGTCTTCCCGTTTTTAAAGAAGAAATTATTGTGGAAGCGGTTTCCTCTCTTTTTCTCCAGGGGGTTTCTCACGATATATGTTTACCTGGGATTAAAGAGAAAAATATTACACGTGAGAAGCCAAAACCAGTAGGTCCCACTATCCCTAAAACGGAAATTTTTTATGGGATCACTGTTCTGGAGGAGGATCATATCAATGAAGGACAACCCCTTTTTGATATATATTATAGTGATGATGAGCAGCAAGCTTATCCTACTTTTGATCACTATAGAGATACTGAAGAGCCAGTCAGCAAACAGAATCACCCCATGGTCCTTGTTTATGATGAATATGAATCTGACCCGAGGGAGACCCAAGAAGAGGAAAAAGAACCAGAGGAGCAGTCTGCCCTCTGTTCAGAGCCAGTTAGTGAGCATCCACCACTTGAGATCAGCAAGCCTACTTCAATTATTCACCCACCTATGCTTATCAGAGATATTCGGCCGTGGGTGAACAATTGTGTAGCAGAAGAGGTCGTCTGTCGCCAATTTCCTAGAATTCACCACTCATTCTATGACCCTGTTGGCGAATACATGGAGTGGCATGTCCTTTATGCCTTGGAGCCGCCCTATTCCATATCAACTCCACCCTGTGAGGAGAAGTTGACGAGTGTAGTCGTTCTGCTGTCACGGTTACACTATCTACTGGTGATCATCGACAGAAGGAAGGAGCTTCTATCCAGGAAGCTGCTTGAATGGCTATGGCGGAAGTTTTCCTTCACCTAGCCCCATGTAAAGGATTCTGATAGTTTAGGACCGTACATAAATAAGCTCTTTTGAGCATGTATTTTTATTTTGTTGGTTTTATTTTTCGGCTTGTATTTTCAGCAGTGGGATGTTTTGAGCATGACTCCATAGCCCAACAGCAAGGCACTGAAGCTGCAGAATGAGTTCTTAGAGCATCACAGGGACGACTCTATCCCCCATGGAGCCTAATGTTAGCGATAATTCTTGTCTTGGGCTTGAGAGCATCTAGGTCTGCAGGTTACATGAAGAATGCCCAAGCATAGCATGTAAAGCCCCATTTCAAGCAAAAAATCAAATGAGCGGGTGAAATTACATTTTCAACGGCCCGGATTCATCCATAGAAGCAGATCGATGGCCATCGAGTTTTCGGGGCTGACCAATTGCCTAGGGTTTAGCAAGGGGAAGCGCCATGGGTCAAAATGAATCTGGACCGTCCAATCTCAATAGGACAGGTGGCAAGCCTGTCGGCATATCGCAGATCGGGGTTTCGAGGAGTAGGCACCCCTCGTTTCATGCATTTCGAAACCCCGAACCCTGAATTTTCGATAGCGCCCAGGATCAGGCCCATGGTTCTGGCGCCTAGTCATAATAGAACAGGCCTGGAGGAGGGGCGTTTATGTTTGTCATTTGGCCATTCGGGCCCCGAAGCGTCGAGCTAAATCTCAGAAGGAAGGCATTGTGATGCTCCAGATGTCAATTCATGTGAGCTAAATCCCAGTACCTGCTGGAGATTAATGAAGAAAAGAGAGGGTCGCTCAAACCTCACCTCACTCATTTATTGTAGAGTATGGAGGTCCCGACCGAAAGTCTTCCTGGGAGGGTCCCCTGTACCATTTCTCCTCAGGGAAGCCACGCCGAGTCTTCAACTCGCCAGAAGAACCTGCACATGCCAAGTCAACATTCAAAGGGTTCAGCTACCTTTGGCGCGGGCCATGCCGAATTAAGGTAGCGTATGACAGAGCAATGCAGGCCATATTTGATTGAGGCGACGCCATCCTTTGAAAGTTCTGAGATGCCTCTGCTGGGCGAGAGGAAGGGAAGAGTATATGTAGGCATTTTTTCCATTTTGTAATGATTGATGGTTGAGCAAAGCTCTCGATTGTAAGGTTTTGATGAAGCGTTGGTTGCTCTGGTTAATGTATAAGGCATTTGAGACTTCTTACTTTATGGATGTCAGTTTCTTTTCCATCTCTTTGTATACTGTGTTAGAACGACTCGGAATTGGAGGATCCAGTCGAGTTATGGCTGTTATAGGATGATGTAGGTTGGATCACTGTAATAGTCACATTGTCTCTAATCGGTTCTTGTGATGTTCTCAATGCTAAAATGACTTAGAAATGAAGGATTCAGTCTAGTCACCCCTCAGCTCCTTGAATCTCTGGACCAAGAGGATCTTGGCTTCCGAGTTTTTCATCCTCAAGCTTCCAAAGGCCTGTTGCCCGAGGCAGTCTTGCTCGCTCTTCTCACAAGTCTTCCTTCTTCCACCCTTTAATCATTTACTGACAGAAGTTGGATCAAGACCTCCCTTGCTTTCTACATACCAGGTCCAGTTTCCTGAGTTAAAGCTATATTTTCTTGAGTCTTTACCCATCTGATCACCCCATTAAACAAACCGTGACATAAAAACTGATGGGCATCAGGCTCTGCTCCTGCAAGCAATCCAGGAGTGACTTCTGACGCTAACAATAGGTGTATTGTCCTTTTTGCATCCAGGCTCACCAGCCTCAAAACACAAACATATATACAAAGTCTCTTTGGCCTCAATATCGTGCACTTAAGTCGATGTGCGTGAAACTTAGGATGGTGCACACCCTTCCTTTAGTGTGCAGTCCTCGCACACTTACAAGGTGCATGATACATTATTAAATGTGCACACTTATTTGGTATGAGATTCCCACGCACTAACTCAATGCACGCATAATTGAACCAAAGACCTTGTACCATCATCTTACCAACTTATATGTATAATTACATTTACATTTACAATCACTACCCACGACTTAATAGCCTATATGTTCATTTACATTTATATGCACAATTGGGGTTCAACCTAGGTGTATTACATATACGCCCAAGTGTGTCACCTTGGGGTGCTCCAATATTATTTTTGAAGAAGAAGGATGGTACATTGAGGCTTTGTATCAACT
>ML823625.1:35944-46002 GCA_009831015.1 Picea engelmannii
GTGTGTGTGTGTGTGTGTGTGTGTGTGTGTGTGATACACAAAGCAGAGTTGAAGAAGTGCTAGGAGGATATGCAAAAATAATTAATGATGAAATGGGAATTTGTGACAAGAATGTTCGTAGACTGACACAGAAGTATAATTGTAGGAACCCTAACCATTCCTCTGCAAGCATTTTTGGCTAATGCTAAGGATTCGAATGCATTGCACATTGAATTTATGTCTTCCACTGGCCCACAACAGGCGGTTTCACATATGATACGTGGAAGAGACTGGTTATTTAAACAACATGGTATTGAAAGTTCCTCGAGATACAAGAAGAAGGAAGTAATCGGAACTCACAAATGGACGTGACTTGTGGCTCAATTCTCTATTCCCTAGACTGGGACATATGTCCTCAGATTCTGACAAGGGCTTGTGTGTCTGCGGGTCTATATCTTGACTGATAAGCTTTTTGCTGAGGTGGATATTCCAATAGTTCTTGACCTAGTTATCCATCCTTCCTGGCATAAGCCCAGCGATCAAAGACCATACATCCAGCGATCAAAGACCACCTGCAAAATGATTATATTTTATGTACATCTAATATAAAAGACTACAGATATATCTGATAAGGATTTCATCTTAAATCTCCTGAAGGTATAAGCTGATAAAACCCTACCTGTTTTCAGGAAGATGATGCAACATGAGTATTAAATCTTCTTCCTCGGGTAATATGTTTCCAAGAAGATGCTGCAACCTGAGTATTAAATCTTCCTCCTTAAGTAATATGTGCTCATGCTCCAAGGTTTCGTCAGAAAATAATGGCGGAAGCGGGAGGCAATATGAGGAGAGCGGATCCACCAGTTCATGCAAATCCCCTTCTTGAATCTTCGATATTTCCATGTTAGCAAGGTTGGTTTCCCTTGTATTCCGATTTACGTCTACCGCTACTTTGGCAGAGATGATCTCCACCAAAACCACCCCAAAGTTGTAGACATTGGATTTCTCTATCAGCTGATATTACTGATGGTACTCTGGGTTAACATGTCCTGGTGTTCCTTGTGGAGTAGTAGTGACATGTGAGGCATTTACAGACATATGCCTGCAAAGCCCAAAATCTGCCACTTTGACATTGAAATTATCATCCAAGAGAATATTAGAGGTTTTCACATCTTTGTGGAATATAGGTGGATCAATGCTGTGAAGGAAATCCAAAGCCCTTGCAGTTTGTATAGCAATGTTCAAACGAGTGTCCCATGGCAATCCCCGGGGATTTTTGCGATCTCCATGGAAATGATCAGCCAAGGTCCCATTTGGAACAAATTCGTATACAAGCAGCAGCTCTGGACTGTCTGCAGAGGTACAGCCATAAAGACGTACTACTCGTGGGTGATTCAAGGTCGAAAATATCGCCACCTCGTTGATGAACTATCCAACTCTCCTAGCGTTATCCTAATAAAGTCTCTTTGATGCCACTATTTGTCCGTCCCGAAGTTCTCCCAGATAGACCACCTTGAACTCTCCATCCCCAGGTTCATTCTCCTCATGGAAGCAATTTGTAGCCATTCGAAGTTCTTCTTATGCGAATATTGAAAAATTGCCTATCTTGAGCCTAGGCACACACGCTTCAATGTCCCTCGCAGGACCCTGGCTAGGGGAAGGCTTTCTCTTCTTGACACAATACGTTAAGAATAGTGCTAGTGCTATTGTTGTTAGCGCAACTCCTCCAACAGAACAACCTGCAATAGAATGAATATATTGATATCCATGTAATCACACTGAGGTTAAAGCGAAGATTTATGTAATAAATAGAGGAAGAAATAATTAATTACCTACTACAATGGCAGTCTTGTTTTTTCGACCTGTAACACGGAATAACAACTATTATGAGTAAAAGAAACAATCCACTATTTTTTGCATACTTGGCGCAATCGAGAAGGAAAATACACGCCTATACATCGGTTGAGTCGTCGAGTGTTATGTCCATAGAAGTGACGCCATCGACGAAGGCACCCTGAGAGCAAGGGACTGGAACACCATTGCAGATCCATATTTGTACATCCTTACAACGCCACCTACAGGAACAAGGCTGTAGCGTATTGGTGAAGGCAACAACCGACACTGAAGCAGTGGAGAGAGAAACACAAGGTTGTAGTGTATCGGTGAAGGCAACAACCGGCACTGAGGTGGTGGAGTAGGAAAAACATGTGGCAGGTTGCCAATGGATATGGACAGACGAAAAAAATTCGAGAGTGAACTCCCCCTAAAAGAACACCTTCGGCGTAGCAAATCTACCACATTTATTCATATTCTTTTCTTTACGAGTCTCGCACATTTATTAATTTGATGCAATGACAGATGATGATGTCGTCACGTTGTTTTTTCACTTTTCACTCAACACAAGCTTCATCCCATCCTTACTATATTCTTTCCGTTTATAAATACTTACTTGTGAGAGCTCCATACTCACTGCAAATCTCCTCTACTTTGCTCCCTCTTCAAAAACGTTGTGTTTTTATCCTCCTCTAATTCGCATTTCCATGTCATCTCTTTGTTTGTTGTTTCTCCTCCTCATTTTTTCCTTCACCCTGTAATATACCAATGATAAAAAGTATGTAGAACAGAAATAAAATACTAGAAATGGCATAATAACAACAATATAACCAGAACAATCACCACAATAGCACTGAAATGATATAAGAATAACAACAGAAATAATACTTTGATTCTGAAAACAATGTTCACAGGCCTCTTTGAGAGGGAAACCTCCAATTGAGAAGAGCTCTATTACAGTAATATCCAAGCTAGGGTTCTCATACCCTCGACTCCTATTTATACTAAATATGTCTATCAAAAGAAGCATCTAGAAGAAGATCCCTCTAGAAACGGAAGCTTCTATTAGGTCTTCTTACATTCGACTTATTCTATTTTATTGCAAGGCCTTATTAATATTGACCTTTATTACATCCGAATATATTGTTCTACCTATGTACGAGTTAGGACCCTAACATGTCCTCCCCCTTAAAAACATCCTTGTCCTCAAGGCTGGAGATGTGGAAATTGTTGTAGAATGGTAGTTGGTTCCCAAGTGGAATTTGTTGGAGTTGTATCTTTCCACTAGACTAACACTTCCTTGATGGTTCGCTGACGCGGGAGACACTCACGCTAGTCCAAAAATTCTTGTGGTTGCAACCAAATGGATCCTTCTTCGGCAAACTCGGGAAGGTTGGTTTGAATTTGGCACTTAGTTCCAATCACCTTCTTTAAGCATGAAACATGAAAAATAGGATGTAGTTTTGAATGACTGGGAAAAGCTAGTTGATAGGCTACTTGTCCCACACGCTTGAGAATGGTATAAGGACCATAAAATTTGGGTACTAGCTTCTGACAATGCTCGTCCTTGAGGGAATTTTGTTTGTAAGGTTGCAGTCGAAGAAACACCTAATCCCCTTCTGCAAATTGATGTTCAGAGCGACCTTGATCTGCTTGTTGCTTCATGTGGTTCTGTGCCATGACCAAATTCTCTTTGAGGGTACAAAGAATATCCTCCTGAACTGTAAGTGTTTGTTCAACCGCCTGGACCTTCGAGACACCAAGAAAGTATGAGAGAACTGAAGGTGCCTTCTATCCATATACTGCTTCAAAAGGAGTCATGCGTGTAGCTGTATGGTATGAAGTGTTGTACCACCATTTAGCTAGGGGTAACCATTGAGCCCACTGATTTTTCTTTTCTGAGGAAAACCACCTCAAATATGTTTCCAAACACTTGTTGACAACTTCTGTTTGACCATCAGTCTGCGGATGATAAGTTGTGCTAAGATGCAATTGGGTGCCTTGTAGCTTGAACAGTTCTTGCCAAAAATTAGTGAAAGTTGGGTCGTGATCAGAAACAATAGAGTGTGGCATGCCATGAAGCTTGAAGACTTGATCCATGAAAATTTGAGCCACCGTGGATGATGTAAACAGGTGTTGAAGAGCGCAGAAATGAGCATACTTGGAAAGGCGATCAACAACCACCATGATGACTGATTTATTTCTCGATTTGGGTAAGCCGGTAATAAAATCCATAGAGATATCCTTCCAAATAGCAGGTGGAATTGGAAGCGGTTGTAGTGTGCCTGGAGATTTGACTGTTTCTCCCTTGTTGTGTTGACACACATCACATTCAGTGACAAAATTATGAATTTCATGTTTCATACCATCCCAGAAAAAAGAACGTTTGACCCTGTCATAGGTTTTGGTGAACCCGGAGTTCCCCGCTGTGGGTGTAGCATGAAGCTCAGAAAGTACCATGGATTTAAGCTTTGATTGTTTACTTAAATACAAACGGACTTTGTATCGAAGCTCATCATGGAGCCAAGAGTACCCTGGGGAAGCTGGAGCATTGGACTGCAATTGTTGGATCAGATGCGAACTTTTGGGATCTTGTAGCCATTCTTGGCAAACAGCTTGGAGCCAATTTGGTACAATGAAGGAAAGAGAAAAAAGGGATCCTTCATCTTCATATTTTCGGGAAAGTGCATCCGCAACCACATTGTCTTTGTATTTTTTGTAAATGATCTCATAATCATATCCAAAGAGCTTAGTCACCCATTTTTGTTGCTCCAGGGAGGAAATGCGTTGTTCCAGAAAATACTTGAGGCTTTGATGGTCTGTCTTAATTTGGAAACGTTGCCCCAATAGATAAAGGCGTCGTAGATAAACAACATGCAAAATAGCCAACATTTACTTTTCGTATATTGATTTGCCCAGATTTCTTTCAGATAGTTTCTTGTTGGTAAAGGCCAAAGGTTGACCCTCTTGCATAAGGACCTCACCAGTTCCTTTCCCTGAGGCATCACATTCCAACACAAAGGTCTTTGTGAAATCAGGAAGGGCCGAGACTGGAGTAGTGCACATGGCCATCTTCAAGGTTTGAAAAGCTTGAGCAGCAGCTGGAATCCAAGTGAAAGAGTTCTTTTTTAGAAGAGTAGTGAGAGGTGTTGCAATCTTTCCATAATTCTTAACAAACTTGCGATAATACCTTGTTAAGCCCATAAATCCATGAAAGCTTTTGAGAGTCTTTGGGTGAGGCCAATCTTGCATAGCTTCAATATTTTTTGGATCCACCCTGACACCATCCTTGCCAACCAGATGATCCAAGTATTCTACTTTTGAGGCGCCAAAAGCACATTTAGACTATTTCAGGAAAAGTTGGTGCTGAGAGAGTAGATGGAGAACTCGATCCACATGAGCAAGATGGCTTGTCCAGGTTTTTCTATAGATGAGGATATCATCAAAGAAAACTAAGACAAAATGATGGAAGACATGATGCATGAGGCTTTGGAAGGTGGAGGGGGCATTACACAAGACAAAGGGCATGACCAAAAACTCAAAATGGCCCTCATGAGTTCTAAAGGCAGTCTTGGGAATGTCTGCCTTTTTCATACGTATCTGGTAGTAGAACGAACGAATATCAAATTTAGTAAAGAATTGGGTGCCACTCAATTCATCAAGGAGGTCATCAATGATAGGAATGGGAAATTTGTCTTTAATGGTAAGTTTTTTGAGGGCACGGAAGTCATGACACATTCGCCAAGAACCTTCTTTCTTCAGGACCATGACCATAGGAGAAGATTAGGGGCTCATACTAGGGCGGATAATGCCTGCATTAAGGAGTTCCTGGACCATTTTCTCAATTTCATTTTCTTGGGAAAAGGGGTGATGATACATACGGATATTGGGAGGAAGGCTTCCGAGTACAAGCGGAATGAAATGATCATGAACACCATGGGAAGGAGGGATTCCTTGGGGAGTGGAAAATACCACTTGATGTTTAGAAAGGATGGCTTGGAGGTCTTGTGGCATTGAGGGTGTCTCTGTTGCTTATATGGCATGGAGTTGGGCAATAACATTAGAATGACCTTTTTTGAGCAGCTTTTCCATGCGATGCGAACTAATGATCTCAGGTGAACCGATGGTGATACCTTGGAACTTATATTGGTGGCCCTCCTGGTCAAATTGCATGGTTAATTCCTTAAAATCCATGAGAATGGGACCCAAAGTCCTTAGCTAGTCTGTACCTAACACAATGTCACAACCACCCATGTCGATAGAAAACATATGAGATTTCAGATGGTAGTCACCAATTTGGAGACAAACATTTTCACAACGCCCTCCACATTTCAATGAACCACCATTAGCAATCATGATTTGGAAATTATTGACGGCATGGATGTATCAATGAGTTTCTTGGGCAATGCAGCGATGAATAAAATTATGGGTGCTTCCACTATCAACCAGAATGATGACCTTCTAATGCTTGATGTAACCGATTAGCTTGAGGGTTTGGGGAGTGGAGAAGCCAGTGAGAGCATTGAGGAAAATGACCAGTTCTACTTCGAGAGGGTCTGAGGGAGGGGTTATGTCAGTGGTTTCAGGTGACTCAGACACAAGGGGAGTTTCAACATCCTCTTCTGAAATATCCTCGGAGATGGCCATAAACAGCTTTTGTTCCTTGCACTTGTGGCTCGGGAAATATTTGTCATCACAATTATAACAAAGGACTTTGAGTTGGCATTCAACCATTTCAACCCTGGTCAATTTTTTAATCTTTAGTGAAGTGGAGGGAGTAGTGGGATTTACTGGTTTAGGGCGAGGGATACAGGAGGGTTTTTGGTTTTGAGAAGATACAACCTGTTGTGCTTCTTTAGCTCTTTTAGAAGCCTCCACCCAACTCTGAGGCCGAGCCATGAGGACATGGGCCCGAATCTCATCCTTGAGGCCACTGATAAAACACTCTCGGAAAAAGGCATTAGACATGCCCTTTGTCTGAAAATCCAGGTGCTCAAAGGCAGCTAGAAAGTCTTCCATTTTTCCTGATTGTTTCAACTTTGTCAAATGGCCCAAATGTTTGGTGTCAATGTCAAAGCGTTCATAAAGCTCTGCCACAAAGTGTGTCCAAGCATTATACCCTTGACGGGAAGTTTTTCTCCATTGCCAACATTCTTGATCTAGATGGAGAACAACATACCGTAGTTTGGCCAAGTCATTTGTAATGCCGTATAAAGAGAAATAATGTTCCATTTGGGTTACCCAACCAATGGGGTCCGAGCCATCAAATTAGATCACATCCACCCGTGGAAGGCGTAGGTCACGTTGAAAGTGATGGTGCTAAAAGTTATGGGAATGAGAGGAATGTTCACCTTCAGTATGTGGAGGTGAGTCATAGGAAGGGTTATCTGTAGGGATATGAAGCTTGGTGCAGATTGACGAAAAGACAGATTCAAGTTGGATGGTCAGGTCTTGTTTGATTTCCTCCATTGAGGACTGCATGGTTGTATTGATGGTGAAAACATTGGCACTGATTTGTTTCACTTCTTGTTGGGTCTCGGTGAGACTAGATTGAAAGGTATTGAAGTGAGCTTCCAAGTCTTGGCTACGGGTATGGTCCATGAGGACGAGGGAACCGAAAAGGGGCAGGTGGGGTCAAAAATTTTGCCGAAAAATGATATGTATGAATGTGATAAGGGCGAAGAGATGAATCCAATGGAATAGGTCTCAAATAATGGTGAAGAATATTGCAATGATGAAATGCCCAAATGCTTAACCAGGAATAAATGTGTAGTGATTTGGAAACTCGAACACAGTTGCGCGACAATAGATCTTGTTTGTTTTAATTTGTTTATGTTTATGTCCCCAAGGGTTAGGTATTCAAGGGTTCTACAGACAAGGGTTTGCCTTGTGCTATAGCTCTCTGATATACATGCAAGGTCCAACAGTAGTACTCAGCCCAATATCTCAGGGCACTAACTAAGGAGGATAGACCATACCCTTAGTCGTACTACCCGACTACCTAGGTACTAGAGAGTATCTTCCTGAGTGTTGTTCTTGGTGGCACTATAGCAGTCAGGCGACCGATCGATTTATCTAAATAGGGCTTCAAGTAATCTAGGTCGATCCGTACACAGGTGTTGTCTGATGCGCTACCACTCGAAGGGGTACCAATAGGGGTTACAAGGGTGGCCAACAGATGTGCGCTTAAGTACCACTTGTATTTCCTGCGTGTATGAATCCCTCAACTACAGGTTTATGCGTGTAACGATAGATCTCTGTGGCTTAAAGACGCCGGAATATGTCTCTACCCTGAAAAAAAAATTAACCCACACTTTCTGCTGAGGAAAGTGCTTTGATACCACTTGTAATATACCAGTTATAAAAAGTATGCAGAACAAAAATAAAATGCTAGAAATGGAAGAATAATAACAATATAACCAGAACAATCACCACAATAGCACCGAAATGATATATGAATAACAACAGAAATAACACTTTGTTTATGAAAGCAATGTTCACGGGGCTCTTCGAGGGGGAAACCTCCAGTTGAGTAGAGCCCTATTACAATAATATCCAAGCTAGGGTTCTCATACCCTCGACTCCTATTTATACTAAATATATCTATCAAAAGAAGCATCTAGAGGAAGATCCTTCTAGAAGTGGAAGCTTCTATTAGGTCCTCTTACATTCGACTTATTCTATTTTATTGCAAGGCCTTATTAATATTGACCTTTATTACATCTAAATATATTGTTCTACCTATGTGCGGTTTAGGACCCTAACACACCCCTACCCACTCATTTCACAATGATCGTCTATCCCTGCTAGAATTCAAGAACCTCATTACTAGTGATCCACGTCATTCCATGACAGATGAAGATTCACCTATCACTATTGACACACATTGAAGGATGTGGGAAAAATTCTCCATCATTTCGTTCCTCTGTCACACGAGAGATTGCTCAAGCAACAGGTTAATAGAATCTTTTGCTCCGTCATTTTTATTTTCTGTCTCCATAGAGGGTTTCTTGGGCGTACGAGAGTGATTTTCCTCAAGAGAGACAAGCTTGAGACCCAACTTGCTATACTAAGACCTTGTCTGGGACATGCACTCAAAAACGATCAAGAGCAGTCTGTTCTTATACCACTGATCCAGATTATTTTCGAAATGAAATGAAAGAAGATATATTACAATGAAATACATATAAAAATTTCCATAAACAGAGAAATACAACAATACATTATTTCTATTAATGAAATAAATGTACATAGATTGTAAAAATACAGAGTGCAAGACTCGTTAGAATGGTGGAAACTTTATCTCTGAGAAGGGATGTGACGACTACACTCATTCGCAAGAAGATCATTAAAATGAGGCTCTGAAGGCCATTTTATGATAAACATGAGTGCCAAAACCCTATACATCCAAAAACCTAACCCTAGGAGATGAAGCGCCAAAAGTCATGTGGGCCTCGTTGGGGTAAGTTAGTACATTAACTTCCCGGGGTCGTAACTTTTGCATACAATCTTTGTTTTAGGTGATTGATAGCTCGTTGGAAAGGTATTTTCGAGAACTATACATTACATCATCAAACTCTGACTCTGTCTACATTTTGACTATGGAAAGACAAGAAAACAATGTTTAGAGCCCCAAAACAGCCTTGGAAGTACAGAAAGATGTACTGACATGAAAACTTCCAAAATAAGCCAGTTGGAATAGGTGGGCGACCACCAATATCCACCTGGATGTTGTGTAGGGCTTCATGACAATCCCATAAGTGAAAAACCCACAATTACAAAGAAATGTCCCCATTACAGAGAAACGCGTTGAACTGAAAATTGTCAAGATGAGCCAGTTGGAAGTTGGAACTAGTGGGTGGCCATCAATATCCACCTGGATCATTTTTTCTAGGATTATGTACACGATTGCCTTTAAGGAGACCCATGTACATATGACTCTACACATTGACAAGCGTGTGTATGTACATAATTGTGTCCACTACAACCCTTGTATGTGCTCCAAAAACTTCAAAAAAGAAGAAAGAAGACACGAGAAGTGGCTCAAGTGAAAAGGAAAAATACTCTTATGATTGTAAACTACTAATCCAAGTGCCAAGTAGCAGTTGAAGGCAAAATAATGACAAATAAATCAAACAAACACGTAACTAAATCCCAAAGTAGGCCCACTAGGGAAAGATCCCCGGTATGGTCGCTAGTTCTACTTTTGAGGATAAATCTCCTACAATAGTGGGATATACTACAGT
>ML823625.1:123592-134789 GCA_009831015.1 Picea engelmannii
ATATATATATATATATATATAGATATAGATATACATTGTTTATGATATTTGTGATGTTCACATGTGATGATGATTTGTGGTGCTTTTGATGATGTCTAATCTATATGTTGTGACAGATTTTTGATGATTTATGTATGTGTAATGGTGTTTTGATGTGATAAATGCCAATCTAACACTAGGTTAGCCATATTATCTAATATTTGATTGAATTGTCGTGGAATATGTGTAAATGTGATTGAATCAAACTGTCGAGATAAGAGTCTAACTTGCAGGTATTTGCGGAAGAGGCAAAGATCACGGACATGGTACATATTGTTGAATTGCAGGATGACAAGTTGAGAATATAATAAGACGCTAAGGTGAAAAAAATGGTGGTGATTGGCCTCGGCTAGGAGGCCAATGACATCTATGTATTCTACTTGGTTGTTGGTTGTTGAGCCCAAACATATGTCGCTGGAGTGTAGCAGTTCATGTGAGGGGGTATAGAGGGCCCAAGCGGCTAAAGCGAGATTCTGTGTCCATCGGCTAGATCCATCAGTGTAACCGATGTGGTAGGTCGATGGAGGAGGCATCTGTCAATGACACAAATGGTAGATCAGACATAAGGCAGGGAGAAAAAGAAGATTAAAAACTCTACAAAATGTGTACAAAAAAGAAAAAGAAAAAGCCTAGTGTAGAATGACTACTCTCAGGGTAAAAATTCTTTAAGTACAACCCATTGATGGGTTCTTTGAGAGGGTATCATTTGGGAGAAGCCAGGATGTATGCACCTTTAGTGAAGCAGTGTTGGATGATGTAAGTTCCATGCCATAATGACTCAAATTTTCCATGGCCAAGGGTATCGTGAGCGATGTTGTAGGCAAGGACAAGGTCTCCTTCGTTAAATGAGTGAAGGTTGACATGGCGGTCAAAGGTGGCCTTCAACCATTTTTTGGCTGCCTCATTGTTATGTAATGAAGACCGACGATCTTCATCCAGTGACTATAATTTAATCAAGTGCTACTCCATTAGAGCAGTTTCAAGTAATAGCTCAATAGCGGTGCACAATGTGGGAATTTCACACTCGATGGGGAGGGTGGCTTCAATCCCATGGAAAAGATGAAATGGTGTAAAATCAATGGCAGTTTTAACTACCATGCGATAAGCCCATAGTGCTGAAAACAACATATGATTCCAATTGGTCTTATGTTTGTTAACAGTGCGTTGTAACATGGTTTTGAGGACCTTGTTGATAGCCTCTACCTGTTCGTTGGACTGAGGGTAGTATGGGGAGGAAAACTCGTGGGAGAAGCCTAGCTTTGAGGAGATTTCGACAAAGATATCATTCTCAAAGTGTTTTCCATGATCGAAGACTAGTTGTAGTGGTACTCTAAATCGGGAAATGACGTGATTAAAGAAAAAATGTGTTGCAGTGTCAGCGGTGTTTTTGAAGGTAGGCATGGCTTCGGCCCATTTGGTGAAGTAATTGACTGCCATGACAATGTATTTGTGTCCATTGCTAGATGGAGGATCGCAAGTCATGAAGTCTATTCCCCATTTGATAAAGGATCCGGTAGTGATCATGGGGTGTAGAAGAGTGGGTGGCGCTTGTGCTTTGTTTTCATAAAGCTGGCATTTGTCACATCGTTTCACAGCGTGGATGCAGTCGTGAAACAATGTGGTCCAGGAGTTGCTTGATCGAATGATTTTATAGGTAGTGGAAATCCCTAAGAGGTGGCCACCATCAGGTGTCATTGTGGCAATCATTCAAGACTCTACCAGCTTCGTCAATGGTCAAATATCGAAAGAGTATGGTGTCAACCCCTCGTCGATATAAGATGTCACTGATAAGGAGATATAGAGAAGGCTGATGGAGAATGCATCGATGATCATCTCTAGAGAGGTGAGACCCAAAATTTAGTGTCTGAAGATAGTTGAGAAGGTTTCCATACCAGGGGTCATCCGAGGGGATGTAGAAGAGGTGTTCGTCGGGGAAGTCTATATTGACGGGTGAACTAGCAGAATCTGAGGGAAATGTCATGATGAGTTCGGTGAGGACGAGTGATTTCTTGGTTTTGGGAGTTGAAAACTATAGGTCGTACTCCTGAAGGATTACGATCCATCGTGCAAATTTTCCATTGATTTGTCGGTGACTAAGCAGGTACTACATGTTGTTGGAATCTGGCATGACTTTGGTAGTGCGAAGCAGGATGTAATGACCCAGTTTCTGGACTGTGAGGACAACTGCAAGGGTGAGTTTTTCTTCATGATTTTACTTTAGGGGAGGCTCTAAAAGATTTTTACTGATGTAGTAAATTACATGCCCGTGGTTTTCATCCCCTAGTTGGATGAGAACTCCTGCTACTGATACGGCTGAGGATGACAAGTAGAGGATATAATCACGATCATAGTCAGGTGGACTAATCAAATGGGCATTGGAAAGCGTTGCTTTTAAATCATCAAAAGTGGTTTGGCCATGTTCATCCCATCAAAATGGGATATCATGATGCAGTAGGCGAAGGAAACTGTGAGTGCGAGTGGTGTAATCTGGGACAAAGTGTCGTAAAAAGTTGTCTTTGCCTTGTAGGCTCTACAGTTGGCGTAAATTATGAGGTGGTGGAATTCCGGTGATGGATTAGACCTTGAGGGGGTCTACTGTGATGTCGTGACACAGAATACACAGCATCCAGCAGTGACACAAAATACACACTTGAGGGGGTTCAAGTGGATATTATATTGGCAACACCATTGAAAGACAACTCATAAGTTATCGCGATGTTGAGTTCATTTCTTGGATCGAGCAGTGAGGTCATCCAAGTAAGTGAGGATGATGCGAGTGATATCATGGAATACATAAGTCATGGCCCATTGCAACGTCACCCTGACATTCTTGAGTCCAAAAGGCATGACACGGTAAGAAAAAGTACCCCATGGGGTGGTAAATGCGGTTTTATACTGATCTGTTGGGTGGATCTGTATTTGATTGTAGCCAGAGATTCCATCCGTGAAGGACAAGGCCTCATGACCAGCACAATCATCGATAATTTGGTTGATAAAAGGTGTAGGGAAGTTGTATTTGGGACAAGCGTGGTTGAGATCGTGAAAGTCGATGTAGACGCAAATAGTGCCCTGTTTTTTGTTAACGGGGACGGGGTTGGAGACCCATGACATGTATGCGATGGGGTATATGAACCCAACAATGTGGAGCTTGTCAATTTCAGCTTTGATAGTCGCTGCTTTGGATGGGTGCAGTGGGCATTGCTTTTGACGTACAGGGGTGACATCTGGACATGTTTCTGTTGGGCCTCAAAAATGTCACATTTATATCCTCTTTTTCCTTCACTATTCCTTACATTTCATCATCCCATTAACCTTCCATGATACCATTTCCATAATGATACTTGAGTTTCTCCTTATTATTTTCAATTGTATTCATTTTAGTATTATAAGTGAATTTATGATTAAATCTTAGAAACATGACATATTTTCATTATATATCAAGGTTGGATGAGTTTGATGATATGTGCAGGCATATGTGAAGATTTCAACAAAGTAAAAATTCACCACCTATCCTCAAATTCGAATTACATATTCAAACTTTGAATATTTGAAAGAGATCTCAAGGAGAAGATCATGGAAGATTTGGATGGCATATCTTATCTAAGATATGTGAGAGATGTGTGGAGGATTTGAAGGGATCATATCTTCTAATAATGAGAAAGTAGTTGATAATGGTTGAGAGAATAGTGGATTTGTAATTATGACACTCTTCAATACTTTCATGTATATAAGAGAGCTATCTCTCTTCATGAGGGGTGAGACATCATGAAATGGATAATTTGGGAAGTTGGAGTTAGAGATGAGAAATTAGACTTAGATCAACTTGAAGTCTTAGAAGGGGATTCTTCGCTTTGAATCTTAGCTTTGTTATTCTTTCATGCTTTGTCATTTGACTCTTGTAATATAATTTGAGATTGATATATTGTGTGAGCTCACATATGTCTTTTGTCATTCAACTCTTCACATGTTGTATTGCTTTCCTAGATTAATTTCTTGCTTTCCTAGTTAGTCTTTCGATGCTTTCCTAGATTAATTTCATTTCAGCAATTTAAATTAGATTACTTCTACTTCAGTCCTGCATATATAGTGTGTGTGCTTCATAAACCTACGAACCTCAGATTGACAACTTAAATAGTTGGGCAAGTACTACAATGGAATTAAACGATAATATCTCCGCCTAACATTTTGTTCGAAAATAGAAGGATCGAGGCCGGATATCTCCGTATATGACCAGGCAAAAATATCATGGTATTCTTGAAAGAGAGCTTTGTAAGCTGTGAGTTGTTCAGGGGAGCATCCAACGCCAATGGTGATTTATTCTATGATTCCAGGTTTGATGGAAATATCAATTTTGATAGTGGGGGAAATGTTGGCCATTTTTCCTTCTTCAAAAGTATCGGGGGAAGGGATAGGGTTGTTGAACCAGTCTATATGCCTTGATGGAATAAAATCATTGGTTTTGATTGCGTATATGGATTTTTGGCTAGGAGGGTCAAAGGCTTCCTGTGAGAGAAAGAGCACTCTGTGATGCAGTGCATTCCATGGTCAATCGGGGGTAGTTAGTTCTTCTAGGATATCTTTGTCGCAGTGAAAAATGCGAGAACATAGGGGTTCTGGGGAAGTAACGTTGGTGACTGTCACCGTGTGATTTTCTTCAGGTGGCGAAGACGTAGAGGGGGTGGTGCAAGTAGATTGCAATGGTTCACTCGACATGAACCAAATGTCAAGATATTGTGGGTTAAAAATTATGGTCGGCCATAATATTTTAGTGGGGAAATGAATCAAAGAATTGGGGGGATTTGGGGGAAAATCCTCATATAGTCTATCCATGAACCATGGAGGCATGGGAAGTGAATCAGGTTTAGGAGAGATGATGGGAACAATATCTGGAGAAGGAATAGGGTAAATCATTTGGATCATAGGAAGTGGGGTAGTTGGAGGGTTTTGAATAAGGGCCATTTGACGACGTCTATATTCAATGATCATAGGACACTGGTATGTGATATGATCAAGTGATTCCCAAAGAGAGTAAGGGAACCTCATTCATTCATTGACTGAGGTTGTGACATAATGGATGTCAGTGACGTGAGTACTCGATGACGTGGGTGCAGAGGGGTCTTGCTGAAATATTTGGCGTACTGTGGTTAGCATCTGCCAAAACTGAGGTAAGGCAGGGCAATGATGAGTGTAATGGCCATAATCTGAAAAGATGGCACATGTGAATTTAGTTCGCAACCCTTTATTGCCTACAGTCGAGGAATATGTGGTAGTACTAGGTGTTCTTGGTGAAACGATGAGCTATCTGGTCTCTCGAGGGAGTTGGATCAGATTGTGTAACTTCGGGATAGAGGGACATCTATTTGTGGGGTGTCCCTCTCTCTCACAAAGTGCGCAAGGAGGTTGAACATGGGGAGGAAGTGGAGCAGTGGGCTCTTTCTTCTTTCACCTTCCCCCAGCCATTCGGTAGTGTTGGCAAGTGGGGGTGTGGGTGGTGTCGTTAGAGTTAGGACTGGAATCTACATCGAGATTCCCTCTTTTTGGGAAGGGAGGGATGGTTGAGGAACCATCGTGGGTGGGTGTAGATACCATACCAGGATGGCAAGCACCATGTTGGGAATAGTAAGAATTGTGGCTACCTAGAATGCTTGTACACCCAATGGGGGGTAGAAGAAGGGGATTTGAGTGATGGATTGGGGGATGGTCTCCCAAACCAGGATTTTCCCTTGGGGAAGGGTGAAATCGTGGGTAAGAGGTGTCGTAGGGTTCTCAGGTAATGTCTGAGGTGGGGTTTCTTCCACGAGTGGGACCTCGAGGGGTGGAGAAGCCTCTATGGGAGGAATGGTATCTCCAGTGTCAGTTCCATTGGAAGATATGACACACACTTAGGCCAAGGGATGTATGAGTAGTGTTGCTCCATGGTATGTGCCTAGCAAGGATGGGTCCTTGAAAATTCTGGGGCCCATCTCGATGAGTGGGTAGGCATCGAAACTAGTGTGGACAATAGGTAGGATGTTATCGATGTTGGAGGAAGGGTTGGGATCATAATGTGAAACTTGGTCGATGGTGATGATCTTCTCGTTGTGGGGGAACATCATCGTTCGAAACATAGAAGAGGGCACAGCCTTCATAGCATACATGTAGCTATGTCCAAACAAGATGTTGTAATCAAGGAGGACGTCGATAACCTCAATGTCAATAAGAATGGTTTTTCCCCCAAGTTCAATGGGGACATTTTGAAAGAGCCCTTCATGAGAAGATGGCCATCCATCATAAGATCTCAAAGTGATGGCGGATGGGATTAGCTCAGGGGAGTCGAGTTTCTACCATACGATTTTGGACATGATGCATGTGGATGCACCTTCATCAATGATACATCGATGAATTGTGATGTTCTAAATTTTGACTGGTATATAGAAAGCTACCAAAGTGGGGAGACGAGGTTCTCCACAATCTAGATCAAATGTGATGAGTCTAGTATCAACAGGGTCGACTGCCCCTAGGGTGGAAAGCAATGATTTCCGTTGAGTGGGACAAGTTTGAAGGACCTCCAAGACATACATGGCTATAGGATATTATGCCAAGTCATCGACCAGACTGTAATTGTGTGCCACCCTAGCCTGAGGGTTGTTGACATTCTATCATAATGGGATGCGAGGAATACGAAGGGGTGGTTCATTGTTAGGGCATGGAATCATTAAATGTGGTCCGGTTGTAACTGGAATTGCCTCAAAATTGGTGGGAGTAGAGTCAGGGGTTATGTTGTATTGGCAACTGCACGTTTGTAGAATAATTTCTTCTTTGTTAGTGAGGAGGATAGTGTGATCCGTTGGATTCCCAGGGTTTTGATACTATCCCATCTGTGGTGGGGCAGGGTGCATTTCCTATTGGGTATTCATCACACCTTGATGTGGAATAGGGTTTTTCAACACCGTTGGGGGTGGTTGTTGCAAATATTGTTGTGGGGCCTGTTGAGGGGCAGGCGGTGCTAGAGGACGTGGCGCATTTATGGAATATTTCATCCATTTGAAGTTGGTGATTTTGGGGCAATGGTAAGTATAATGACAATGCTCACCATAAAGGGCACAAGGGAAGTTCGTCCGAAGGTTGTTGTTGTTTCTCCCTTGGCGTTTGTTGTTATTTCCGCCTTGAGGGTTATGTTTCCCCTGATTCTGCTTCCCCCCAGTAGGTTGATTTTGTTGAGGGTCATTGCCCCCTGGTCCTGGGTTATTATTGTTTCATTTCTTTCCTTTCTTTTTGGCATTATTCGACTGTTGGGCCGAATTTACTGTATTTAGTTGTTCAAAATTTTGAAATTGCTGAATGGGGGAGGGATGAACAAAGTTAACCCCAACGTCTGGTTGTCCTTGTGGTGGAGCCATGGGTTGTGGAGGGCCAGGAAATGGAAAATATGGATTATTTTGTGGCAATGATCTGTAGGGTACATAAGAAGGCATAGCACTTTTACTAGTGCTCAGGGTGTAAGATGAGGTAGAGGGGGTATCAGAACTTGTTTGAACCACCGGGTGCATCATGGGTGTCAATGCGGGTCCACTCATGGGTGGGGGGGAATAGCCAGGTATGGTTGCTTATAAGGGGGAGGAGGGTAATAAGGAGGTCCTTCATACATTGGTGGATTGGGGTGTACCGTACATAGGTGGTGTTTGGGTGTACGGATTGTGGTGTGTCGTGGTACCAATCAATCCATCTACTGAGTGAGACATCCCAGGTTTGTCCTAGCCAAATGGTACGGGTCTCGAGGCATCAGGTAGTACTGTGTATAAGTATCCTAACTATGCATAAATGAGGTTGTATTGTTGAGCCTTGTTGATGGCATCTTCTTCAGTTTGGGGGAAGGTAGAGGCCACATCTTTGGCAAGGAGAGAGACGAGTGATCTGAGAAACCAATCAAGGCATTGTTCTTTGGTGGTTTATGCTTTGCATAGACTATGTCGCTGACGCCATTCATGAATGTGGTCCACGATATATGTGGCTGAGGATTGTTTAAATTTAGAGAAAAATTCTAGACCATTTTCATGGAAACTTGGTAGTTGAAAGAAGGTCAAAAATGTTTTGTCCAATGATTCAAAAGTCACATGGGACCCTAATTTTTCATCTACATACCACCTGGTTGATGGGCCTATAAGTGTGCACTGAAATAACCTTAATCAGATGGAGTCATCCATGATGATCTTTGAAGAGAACCATAGCTTGAAGGTCATGACATGGTAGGTAGGATATTCTCCTGCCTTTCCTTCAAACTTGGGAATGTCCAAAGGTAGTTTGGTAGGCATTGCAGGCCATGTGGGGTCATGCAATATAGGATCATTGGTGAGCTTACTCAGATTCGTTATGTTGAGGGAAGCCAAGTATGGCATCTGGAGTGGCAGTGGAGGATTGATTCCAACCATGGTGTGAGTGGTTTGTGTACCTGGTTCGTGAGGGGGGTTAGGTGGGGTTGTACTTCCCCCTTGGGAAGAAGTTTTCCCCTCACTTCCTTGTAAAGGAGAGCTAGTGGAAGGTTGGCCTTGGGAATTGGATCCAAGTAAAGTGGAGCCAACCAAAGCTGGTCCCAAGATAGTATCACTCATAGGGGTGTGAGAGGGTTGAGTTGATGAGTTGGAAAGACTAGAAACTCCTCCTAGAATAGGAGGGAGATTTAGCAAGCGTCTAGAATGATGGGGATTATGTGGCTCCCCTATGATGTCTGACTAGCAAAGTGAATGTGTGAATGGTGATGAGAGAAATAAATGAACAAGAGACTTTGTATAATTTAGACCTTCACAATATATCTCACAATCACATGTAATCAAAAGAGCATCATACATAAATCAATTTAAAAAGAAGCATACATCTGGGTAGGTGGATTTTGTCCATGTGGGAGAACAAAGAAAACAAATGCTTGTGTCCTAAAAAGACATAACGTCCTTCCTCTCAAATAGCACTGGAACTTCCAATAGTACTCAACAGTGAGGTCTGAAGCCACCAGAAGAGGAACTAGTGAAGGATGAAACAATCAGTTATAATGAGGGGTAGAGGGTGCATATCCCGAAAGGGCTGGCGATATTTACCAATATCCACACAAAATTTGATCAAGGTGCAATTGTAGCCCACAATTACCACCTAGGTATATGTCCTAAAATTTGGTCACTAGGTACCTCGGTCAAAGTGCGACATTTAGATTTTTGACATCAAAAATGGGTCACAGGCTGGATCCTGTCCAAGAGGTGGGTGCCTCAAGGGGGGATGCGCAAAACAACCGAACCTCGGCCTTCGACCCTTCATAGGTATCTACCTGCCTTATGGTGTTAGGAACACTTTACTTGGAGGATTTTAAAGTTTCCTATTTGTCAACTTCTAATGTTTGAAGATGTGAGAACCAGATAACAGGGAGTTATTTGGATGCTTATCCCTGAGATCCCACCTAAACTAAAAATTTCTTTTGGCACCTCATGTGGAGGAAAACTTAGTGATTTGTGTTTTAAAAAACAATTTTAGATGTGGTTGTTTGAGAGATTGGGGGTGTGAACCAATCTCATTTGAATTAAGTGGGAGTGGATAATTCCTTCAAGAAAAAGTGGTACGTTTCAGAATCCTTTTGGAGGAAACCTACTTCAACCTCCACAATTCGAGATGAAATTATGTGAGTGAGTAGTGAATTTGTGTGTGAGAAAGTGATAAAATGTGCCAAATTTTTAATAAGTTAGGTGTCACCTTGCAACATGTGGACTTCATGTGGTCCTTTACAAGTCTTGATTACCTATTTTACTAGATGCCATTGGTACAACCTTGTGGAATTTTAAAGTCCCTAAAGAACTAGCATGTGGACATATAGGTCCTTACCAATCCTTTAAACTCCCTAATGTGATTTAATCTAAGAAAGATTCAAAAACTATCCTATATTGAAAGCATGTGGGCATGTATAGACCCGTTACAATAATATTTAAACTCCCCTAGTGATTTTAACTAAGAAAGTAGCTTCAAAAATATCCTATCTTTGCAACATGTGGGCATGTATGGGCCCTTAAAAATTCAAGATGTTTAAAAAGAAACTAAGAGGGGGCCCTAGGGGCGATTTGTCCTCTCCTAAAGATTTTGTTTTTAAGGGAGATGAAATCATCCCTCAATCATTTTTTTGATTCTCAAGATCGCTCTATGGTGCGAGAGAAGAGCATACTCAATGATTGAAGTTTGATTTCTGGTCCCAATGCAAGTGCTTATATATGTGATAGTGAATGATTCCAACTTTAACTTTTACAATCAAAACAAGCCATCCATTGGCAAAATGAAAGAAAAAGAGGAGAAATATGGTTCTTAAGCCCCTAAGTGCCTATGTTTTGACTAACCCTTCATGTGGAGAGGGAATCTAAGTGTGGTGCATATTACAAATTTCATAGAATCAATATTTAGAAGGCTAGGGACCTTCAAAATATCACAAAAACCCTTACAATGTTGGATTTCTGAACAGATGCGCAAGTCACAAAATAGACAGAGGCGCATGTGGCGCCAATGCGCAAACAAACAATGACATGTTGGTGCATTTTGCATAGAATGCACTGAGAAACACACTGCAGTTAGCACACATGGTTGGAAGACGCGCCTATGGGCTGAAAAATCTGTGCACGTTCTGATACACGGTCGAGAAGACAATTTTGAATGAAATTCTCTTATTCCATCTCTAAATTTAGCTTTTTGTAGGTAGGAATGGGCTGGTTATGATCCCTGCAAGGTAAATAAGTCAAAAAGAAGTTCTCAAACAACCCAAATAGGGAGGAAATTGATACCTTCCCCAGTATGGTCGCCAATTTGTTGTATCCTTTTCGCCACTTGAATGAGCAAAAGAGGGACACTTGCAAGTCCAGTTGGGTCAGCTGAATAGGACAAAAGTTAGTGTATGAAGCAAATGACTCAATCACATGAAATAAACAAACAACTAAGCTAATAACAACTAAAGAAACAAAACTAAAGTGCATAAGGAAATTAGAACCAAAATCAACCAAACAATTGACCAATATTCTTGCCACCAATGGATAGATTGTATTAGTGGGCCAACACCAAAGAGAAAGGGAGACTTATGGGTCCCTTCTTCCTCCAAGGGAGGGATCTTGAATCCCCTATGTGAGATCTCTTCTTACAATTGGCAAACTAAAAAGGAAATGGC
>ML823625.1:150855-162354 GCA_009831015.1 Picea engelmannii
TAAAAGCTATGCCAATATTCTCAAAGGATCCATAAAAAATGAAAGTAGTAGCAGGAAAGAAAATGATGACCAACAAAAATCTGATTCTACCCAAAAGAATGAATTTAGAAGAGTTGTTCCACCAATAAGACATTTCACAAACTGATACCAAAATCCTTTTCTTGGTTGTTGGCCCTTGGTTATGGAAAAAAGTGAAGATCAAGGAAGAAAAGGTGAAATGTGAACTGCACGGAGGACATAGTGACTGTTACTGGGTCGAACTGAGCAAAAGAGAAGAAAAGACGAAGTGAAGTAAAAGATAGAGAGTAATTGGATGAGGAGATCAAGAATGACAGATCAACAAGGAGGAAGGATAGTGGACAACTCAGCAAGCGGAAAAATCCACCGTTGGATGCTTTGGAGCACCACGCAAGAAGGAAGGAAAGACAGGTTGGCGAAGCCCTAAAAACATGGGTCAAGTTGACCTAGGGTTTTAGACACCTAGGGTTTTGGTATCTAGGGTTTTGATACCTAGGTTTTGGCCTAAGGATGTCGGTGATCTATTGTAATGTATAAATAAAGGTCAAGAGGACCTGGGCCAGGTTGGTGTTAGTGTTGTTGTTATTGTTGCTATTGTTGTTGAGAGAAGTGTTGAATGTGAGAGCCTTCTAGTATTGTAAGATCTTCAGGTAGGTGCAGAGATCTAGTCCTACAGCTGGGTGCACAGGAAGGGGAGAGGAAGAGAGAAGAAGAAAGAATATCTGCTAGCTAACAACGCAGTTGAGAAATGTATGCTTTACCTTAATATATTATAAGAATAGTTCTGTGGACATAGCCCTAAAGAGAGGGTGAACCACGTATATCTTGTGTCGTGTGTGTGAATGATGCTATGTTCTTTGGAATTGATATATTGTTATTGCATGGCTGTGTTAGATCAGATCTATAGTTGTGCGGAGTAGATCTAAGTTGATAAGTGATATGTTCATGTTGTATTATTCTGATAATCAATCCACTTGATATTCCCCTTGGTTGTAGACATCTATGTCCTGCAACCCCCTCATAGATTCTTCGGGTGAGACTGCATATGCCTCGCAGGTGTTGTCGAAAGGGCCAGTATCTAGGGCTTGTTGGTGCGCTCTAGGAGCCGAACCCTGGGTCTGTCTCTATGCCAACAAATGATTTTGTTGTCGGGACCTGAGTCTTCTTGAGGGAATTTCAAGGGGGTTCCCATCAAATATAGAGATTCAAAAATGGATAGAGGATCAAGAAAAGGACTTCACTGAAGCCCAGGAAAAAAAACCCTAATCTGAGTACAGAGGATTGGTTAGGAAGATATATCTTTACCGATATACATGAGATATTCTTTGGAGGAATCCATCAAGAGATATATGAGTGGTTAGCTAGGTTAGCAAATACCTAGTTTGAAGTCAGATCTAGACCTCCTGTGGTTTGGACATCGTCGTTGATCAAGAAGGTCAAGAGAGTTGACAACGTCATGTTGAGAGAAGTAGACCACTGGTTCGATAGCACCATTGGAGGGTACATCACCGATTTTGTTGTTGACAGAGTAGAGTCATATAGCCAAGCCGAGAGATATTTCTTCAAGGAACCCAGAGGGGAATTTTTACATTTTCTGAAGTTAAAAATCAATATGTTATTGCACGAGAGGAACATCTTGAAGATACAGTAGATCGATCAGATTTAAAGAGGATAATGTTCAAGAATTCAGACAGTGATAGCGACATAAAAGATGGACATACGCATAGTGGGAGGGTGTTTAGAGAAGTCCATATTGCAAACCTGTTTAAGCAGAACTACAGGGACGAGGATTTCTACAGTGGAGAAGAGGCAGATCTGACAAACAAAGAACATTCGGAACCCACCAAGGCAAGGGAAGAGGAAGCTGAAGAACTTTGTCGAGACGAGCCAGAAACCTCAGGAACTGTGCAGACCATTGAAGTAAGTACTATTATTCCTCCTGTTGTTTCAACAACATTAAGCAATCAAAGTAATCAAAGTCACCAGAGCATTCAGAGCATTATCACTAGTAGTCCACCACATACTCAGTCAGGAAACCTAGGAAGATCTATGGCAGAAGAGATGAGGCTCCCTATATTTAGGGGATATGGATCTGAAGACCCTGGCCAGCATTGGTTCCTATGTGAATCCATATGGAATATTAAGAATTTCACTGACGAAGCTGTTAAAAGAACTCAGTTTAGTACAACTCTAAGGGATCAGGCACTGAGCTGGTACATGAAGCTTGTCCAAGGACTTGCACAGCCTAAGCCACTGAATGAGATCAAGAATGAACTGATTGCAGATTTTAAGAAACCTAAGTCGGAGTCCCAATGTATTATAGAACTAAAGGAGATCAAGCAAAAGGTAGTCGAACTAGTTTGGGAGTTTGATCAGAGATTCAAGACCTTAACAAGCCGATTGACTTTTCAGATCCCAGATGAGCAGAACAATGAATGGTTCATTGATGCCTTTTTACCACACATCAAAGTTCCTCTGATGCAAAAGAAGATTGCTTCGCAAGATGAGGCATTGGATATCGCCATGAAGCTTGAATCAACCCCTATGGGAGAATCCAGCTCAGGTATGAGTCAAATCTTGAGTTAGCTAACTAGTTTGTCTCTACATGTTGAAGATATGAAGAAAGACAAAAGAGAAGACATTTGGTGTGTCAGATGCAAATAAGAAGGCCATGACAAGGAGCATTTTCCCCTATTTCATGAATACTTGGCCTCTGGAACTCCGAGTCCTTTGAAGCAGGTCACCCTACCCTGGTGCGAAGTATGCAGAAACAGACATCGTCCTGGTGAGTGCTATTACATGCAAAAATATGTTCAGACACCCACAAATTTGTATTTCACGTTCTGCAAGTAAGTAGGGCATGATGATAGGGATTGTAGGGCTTAGGATCTCATGCATGAAAGGTCAAGAGATATATACAAGATTCAAGGTGAAGCACAACAAGAAGGAAACACTACGCAGTATAACTCCCCGGGAAGAGGAAACTTCAATCCTCACAGTGGATTCAGAGGACAAGGACGAGGAGGATGTATGGGTCGAGGCCAAGGATAGATCATCTATTACAACTGTCTGCAACCAGGACACTTAGAAAAGGACTGTCAGAACCCTTTCACTACTTGTAGCTACTGTAGTTCATTTGAACATGTTATAGAAGATTGTCCTGTGCTTCTAGATAAGCTTCAGGAAAGACAAGGACCTCAACAGAACCCACAAGTGAAACTGATATATGTTGAACCTCGCGTAGAATACCCTAGAGTCATTGTTATAAATAGAGGAGGTGTTGTTACAGGAGAAGACAGACTAACCCAAGGGAAGACTACAGAAGACTCAGGAGTCAAGAATGTTGCAAAGAAGACCCTAAAGTTTGATGTAAAGAATGAAATACAAGTATTTGAGGAGGCAAGAAAAGAGTTCAAAGAATATCAAGGTTCTTCCTCAAAGACATGACCAGAAGTAAGAGAATATGGAGTGCCTCTGGCATTCAATCAGTCTTCTTCGCCTAAAGAAGGAAAAGAGGTAAGCAAGCTCATGGAATTTTTATATACTTGTATTAATTTGATTCAAGATGAAAGCATTGTACAAGAGCTACATAATTTAATCAAACAGTATGAGATAGGAAAGATAAACCCCTTACTGAATAGGGTAGTACACCAAATTGTAAAAAGGAGAAGGACAAATAAATAATTACACTTGAATGCTCCAATAGGAGAATATGATATAGACTATGTAGTCCTCGACTTAGGGTCAGAGGTCAATATCATGACGAAGCAAACCTGGGCACTGATGGGAAAACCAAAGTTGATCTATTCCCCTATCAGGCTTAGGATGGCTAATTAGCAAGCTATAAGTTCCTTTGGCAGACTGGAACATGTCCCTGTGGACATCGACGGAGTAAAAATATTTGCAAATTTTGAGGTAATTGAGATAGTTGACGACAGTTGTCCTTACCCTGCATTGTTAAGAATTGATTGGGCATTCAATAATTCCACTGTGGTTGATTTAAAGAAAATACGTATGACATTTGAAAGAGATGGCCTTAGGTTCATCACGCCTTTAGATCTAGATGAAGATCAATGATACACCAAACCTATCAGAGAAGAAGACCACGCATATGAGCTGGAAAACATATACAAACTAAAAGCCAGACAGTAGGATTACATCAATCCTACAGCCAATGGAAACCTAAGCTGGAAAAGTGACAATGCGTTTTCATCAGATTCAGAAGAAGCATTAGAGAACTGGCAGAATAAAATGTATGAAGTATCTACAAGGAGATGTGCTAGACTAACCAGAGAAGTTTGCTAGATCAAAAAAAAAGTAAGTAACTTACCCACATTTGATGGTTTGAATCCTTTAGAAGCCTTCTTATCAGACTTCGAAGCAAGTGTACCAATGCAACAGAGATTGTTGGCAATGTATGAGGCCCTGAAAGCCACCCCAACAAAATGGTGGGGGACACACAAAATCACTATCACAGACTGGACACAATGTCATATTTTAATGATAGTGCGGTTCTCAGCCCAAGTAGAAGGCTGCAAAGTTCGATACACAGGTCAAAGTTTCCCAAAGGACCATGTGCGAAGCTGCGAAGAGGCCTGGAGAAACATTCCTTAAGATAAATGGGTGCACAAATTCATCAACACACTGGACACGAGACCTATCAATTGGTACCTGCAAGCAGAGCTACACCTCGTCACTGTAGATTGGGAAGGTGTGACTCAGAATTTTGTAACCACCTTCTTATTTGAAATTCAATATCCTTTAGTAGATCAAGCACTATAGATTGTGAGACATAAAGTATTTGAGGAAGCATCTAGCCTTCCCTTGGAACAAGAAGAGGACGAATGGACTGCACCTCTCCAGAAACTACAAGGTTGTTACAACATCAATGCGGATGAAGATGATGATCCAAGAAAGGTGAACATCACAGAAATAGAAGGTCAGAGAGATGTGAAAGGACCAGAATTTCAGGTACCATTCATTGGATGACCGATCAAGATTAAGAAGGTCAATATTGGAACAGAGGAGACATTGAATCTTTCCAATGTCAGAGATTATTGGGATGTTGATACCATTAACAAGATTGCAAAGTTGTTGCATGAGTATCAGGACTTGTTTCCGAACAATTTCACTGATATGAAGGGTATCAAAGGGTCTATGGGAGATATGAGGATCCCTTTGAAACTAGATGCAAAACCAATCAAACAGAGACCCTACAGATTGAACCCTAAATATAAAGAGAAAGTGAAGATTGATCTCGACAGAATGTTGGAAGTAGGTATTATAGAACCTGTCGAAGAATCAGAGTGGATCATCCCTATGGTGGTGCAAGACAAGAAGACAGGTGAGATCAAGATCTGTGTAGATCTCAGGAAGCTGAATGATGCTTACTTGCATGACCCCTTCCCTACACCATTCACTGACGAAGTGTTAGATAACGTGGGAGGCCAGGAGGTATATTCTTTTACAGATGTATTTTCAGGATACCATCAGATCCGGATTGCTAAGGAGGATCACCATAAGACCACATTTTCCACATAATGGGGATCCTACCAATATACAGTGATGGCATTTTGATTGAGGAATGCCCCAGCCATCTTTTCCAGGGTGGTGGTCGAAGAATACAAAGATTTTTTGCATAAATTTCTAGAAGCATATTTTGATGATTGGACTGTTTTTAGTGTGTTGAAAAACCATATTGAATGTCTAAGGCTAATGTTGGACAAATGCAGGCAGTGTCAAATTTCTTTGAATCTGAATAAGTGCATCTTCTTCTTACCATTTGGAGTGTTGTTAGGACATTGTATGCAAGCAGGGATTGCTAGTAGATCCATCTAAAATTGCCATTATAGGTTATTTGCCCCCTCCTACTTAAGTCAAACAATTGTGCACTGCGCTAGGACATACTGGATATCACAGGAAGTTCATCAAAGGATATGCCCAAATTACAGCACCCATGGAGAAGCTTTTGAACAAGGACTGTCAGTTTAGTTTGCCAGAATAATGCCAGCAGAGATTTGACACACTAAAACAAAATATGGTTACTGTGCCTATTCTGTTCTTCCCAGATTGGAGCAAAGAATTTCATGTGCATGTCGATGCATCATCCATTGCATTGGGATTTGTGTTAGCACAACCAGGAACAGGAGACATTGACCACCTATTAGCCTTTGCTAGCAGGAAGCTATCCACAGCTAAGATTAATTACACCACCACTGAGAGAGAAGGATTAGCCATGGTGTATGTGTTGTTGGGAGGACACTCTAAAATGTTTATTGATCACTCTATGCTTAAGTACCTAGTCAACAAACCAGTGTTGGGGGGGAGAATATGCAGATGGCTTCTGCTATTTCAGGAATATGATTTTGAAATTGTGGTTAAGCTGGGACAAATGAACAAAGGTCCTGACCACGTGTCAAGGTTGGAACTGTAAATTCTAACCTTGTACAATGTCTACTATAAACAGATATTCAGAAAAAAATAGAAAAGATACAATGGAAAATGCAAACATTACACAGAGATTGTTCCCCTGGAAACCCAAACCGGGAAAACCAGCATATATTATATTCATACATTGTGTTACATTGTTTATAATACAATATACATATAGGAGCTAGCGGTATCCAAAACCCTAACCCAATGACCTGGATTAGGTTAAATAGAAAACCATCGGCAAAAACCATGTGTCGAAAAAACCACCTAAATACATGACACGTTTCTCGAGGTAGGTGTCATGTTTCCCAAGGCAGAAAAAAAAATTTCGGGGGCACTGCCCCCGGACCCCTGCACGCGGGGCTCTGCCCCCCTCTAACCCCCTACATGCCTGGTGCATACACTCAGACACTACTACTCGTGAAAAGAATATAACACATACCCAACAGGAACATGGCGAAGAGTTGACCAGTTTGGAGGATACATTGTCGGATGCACAGCTGCTAGCCATTAGAAATACAGATGACCACTTCACAAACATAGTCCAGTTCCTGTCAATAGGCATGGCACATAGTGAGTATACAATTCCATAGAAGAAATAGCTAGTTGTACGTTCTGCAGACTTTTTACTTATAGCTAGACAGCTATATAAGATGGGACCTGATGAGATATTAAAGAGGTTTGCTATGGAGGCAAAGTGACCATTGATCCTCGCAGAAGCTCATGAAGGGATCGCAATGAGACATTACGTAGGGAAAGTGACTGCGCAGAAGGTTCTGAGATCTGGCCTTTGGTGGCCTACTTTACACAGAGTTGCTAAAGACTATTCCAGAGCCTGCGATGTATTCCAAAGAGTTGGGAAACCGTCCAAGAGAGATGACATGCCCTTAGCACCGCAGCTGACCTTACAAGAATTTGAGAAGTGGTCCATTGACTTCGTGGGACCTATAAACCCACCAGGAAAGTGCACAGTATCAAGGTACATTATCACTGTGAAAGAATACTTGACTAGATGGGTCGAAGCCAGAGCAATTAAGGACTGCAGTGCAACTACAGCTACACACTTCATATTTGAGGACATCATAACCAGGTTTGGATGCCTAAAGATCCTTATGAGTGATCAAGGGACACATTTCATCAATAAGACCGTTGAAGCCCTGACTGAGGAATTTGCAATCCACCATCAGAAGAGCACACCTTACCATCCTCAAGCAAATGGGATGATTGAAGCATTCAACAAGATCTTGGAGACAGCACTAACGAAGATTTGCAGTGTGAACGGGGATGACTGGGATTTAAGAGTACCAACAGTACTTTGGGCCTATAGAACCACCTGTAAGAAACTCACAATGCAGACCCCTTTCAATTTGGTGTATGGCCTTGAAGTTGTTGTCCCAATGGAATACTTGGTGCCAAGCTTAAGAATTGTTGCATTTACAGACATGGATGACATTGGTGTTGTTCACGAGAGGCTTGCACAGTTGGTCGAACTAGAAGAGGACAGATTTATTGCAAGGTTTAGAAGGACGAGAGAAGGCCTATCATGGCAGGCACATCAAGAAGAAGGCATTTAAACAAGGTGATTTGGTACTGGTATACGACAGTAAGTTGATGAATCATCTTGGGAAGTTCAAAACGCATTGGCTTGGGCCATATGAGATTTTCTATGTTACAGAGGGAGGAACTGCGCGTTGAAGACATTGAACGAAGAATGGAAGGAAGGTTTGGTGAATGGGAGTCAGTTGAAGTTGTATTATGACAACCAGCTACCTCGTAGCTCTCAGTAGAAGCATGAAGAAAAGGGTCTAGGTACCAAGTGTAGTTGAAACTGGGTACCAGACACAGAAAAGACAATTTGCACAAGGAGGAAAAGGAGGCATAGAGAAGAAATCAAAGGTTGCACTGCACAGTCCGAATTTGATGTAAAATAGAAGGATCAGATCTAAAGTGCCTCAGGATGAGTCATAGGTGAGTGTTGGGGGCTTGTTGGCCCTTGGTTATGGAAGAAAGTGAAGATCAAGGAAGACAAGGTGAAATGCGAACTACGTGGAAGACACAGTGACTATTACTGGGTCGAACTGAGAAAAAGAGCATAAAAGATGGAGTGAAGTAAAAGGAAACGAGTCATTGGACGAGGAGATCGAGAATGAAAGATCAACAAGGAAGAAGGATCATGGAAAATTCAACAAGCGGAAAAATCCATCGTTGGATACTTTGGAGCACCGAATGAGAAGGAAGGAAAGACAGGTTGGTGAAGCTATGAAAACATGGGTTAAGTTGACCTAAGGTCTTAGACACCTAGGGTTTTGGTATCTAGGGTTTTGACACCTAGGTTTCATCCTAAGGATGTCGGTGAGCTATTGTAATGTATAAATAAAGGTCAAGAGGACCTGGGTCGGGTTGGTGTTAGTGTTTTTTCTATGATCGTTGTTGTTATTGTTTTTATTGTTGTTGAGAGAAGTGTTGAGTGTGAGAGCCTTCTGGTATTGTAAGATCTCCAGCTGGGTGCGGAGATCTAGTCCTGCTACTGGGTGTGCAGGAAGGGGAGAGGAAGAGAGAAGAAGAAAGAAGATCTTCTAGCTAAGAGCACAGATAAGACCTGTATGCTTTACCTTAATATATTTTAAGCACAGTTCTATGGACGTAGCCCTAGAGAGAGGGTGAACCACATATATATTGTGTCGTGTTTGTGAATGATGCTATGTTCTTTGTCATTGATATACTATTATTGCATGGTTGTGTTAGATCATATCTATAGTTGTGTGGAGTAGATCTAAGTTGATAAGTGATATGTGCATGATGTATTGTTCTGATAATCGATCCACTTGATATTCCCCTTGGTTGTAGACATCTTTGTCATGCAACCCCTCATAGTTTCTTCGGGTGAGACTGCATCTGCCTCATAGGTGTTTCTGAAAGGGCTAGTATCTATGGATTTTTGGTGCTCTCTATTGGATTACTGAGAGGGGGGGTGAATCAATAATAGAGCAATTTAATCCCTTTTAACCATATAATCCAAGTGTTATATCAATGAAGCATTATTATCCAATAATTGCAGATTAAATAAGGAATGAACAAATGAACAATCATACACATACACAGTACACCAGTTATTTACGTGGAAACCCAATTCAGGATAAAACCACATAATGCTTTTTGTTACATGTCTTGAAGAATTACATTCATTGGAAGCACCAACTTCCTTTGTTTTCCAGCTGCAACTAGAAGGAGGCTCCAACCCCCTAGTTTCTCAGGCTACAACCTAAGGTAAGCTCCAACTCCCCAATTCTCTGGCTACAACCAGAAGGAGGCTACAACCCCCTATGTTCTTCGGCTACAACCGGAAGGTGGCTACAACCACCTGTCCTTGCCCCGACCTGCCACCCTGAAGTAGAAGTAGAATGATGGAACCACTATCACACTATCACTGTGAGATATACCTTTGTAAACCTGTACCAATAAATCTGAACCATGCATCAACCTGTACATCAACTTGTAGTCAACCTATACCATAAACAAGTGCATCAACCATGCACCAACCTGTAATCAACCTGTGCCATAAACAAGTGCATCAACCATGCACCAACCTGTAATCAACCTGTATCATAAACAAGTGCGTCAACCATGCAACAACCTATAATCAACCTGTACCATAAACAAGTGCATCAACCATGCACCAACCTGTAATCAACCTGTACCATAAACAAATGCATCCAACCATGTACCAACCTGTAATCAACCTGTACCATAAACAAGTGCATCCAACTGTTAATATTATGGTAGCTACGGGAGGTATTTACCTCCACGTGAGAACCTGATGAGAATAGAAGACTCCAGAAAGCAAGAGAAAACCCTACTGAGTTGGCTAATAACCCTAGAAGTCTTTTTGGCTCAAGAAGATAATTTATATTAGGTTATTAGCCTCCAAGAGAAGAAGTCAGCCAGAAATAATAACAGCATACTAAACAGACACATATCCAGAAGGAGAAGTCGGCCCCAGGAAATCTGGCAGAACCACTATAAATATAGGGCGTCAGTTCTCATTTGGCACATCTCAGAATTGCATACAGCAATTGATGCGCACTGCAATTCCTAGTTTGGTGCGCACGTGTGGAGGAGAGATGTAGGTGCAGCTGCTGCAGCTAGCAGTTTCAGTGTTGGCTTGGACTATCTCTTGGCTAGGGTTTGGACTATCTGATCAGCTATTGTTGGTGCGCTATCCTTGGAGGAAGATGTGCTACACCTTATTTGGCTATCTAGCCTAGGGTTTGCTTCTGGAGTAATTCTCAGTCAAGGTTAAGGTGCTCGAAGGGTGGCTTAGTCCTATGGTTGGGTGATGAGGGTATCGTCAATGGTAAAATGAGCACACAATATTCTATATTCTAACAGGTTATGGGCCCACACCTCCTTCATTCAGTCTAAATGCTGGAAGGAAACATAGCTGCTAGGATATTAAGCTCGTTGAGGAACTGCCGCTAGGGTTACTAGCAGAAGCATCTCCCAAGACATTGTCTCTAGGGTTACTAGCAGGAGCAATTACAGAAACCATAAACCTCTTGTTGAGGCACCTTAAGTGAATGGATTGACCTAATCTCTGAATAGATCAGTGTGCTCTAGCCTAGCGCATCTCCTGATACTGTCAGCAAGCCAAGACGTGAAGTTTGAATTTTTGGTCAAATCTAGAGTTTGACCAAGTCAAGCAAGCCATGACTAACTCTATGAAGTCTGAGAACAAGTTAGATGGAGCCTCTAACTTAAGAGCGTGGAAGACAAGGATTGACCTCATCCTCGCCAAGAATAAAGTGTTGGATATCGTGAAGCCAGAGTTTGAAGAAGGAGAAGAGAAGGAACCACAGAACATTGCAGCTATGGAGAAGTTCAAAGATGTTGACATCAATGCCATGAGTATTGTTGGGGCTCAGAAATGTCCTATTCTCATCCACCTTTCCCTTCATCCTTCTTCACATTTCATCACCCCATTAACCTTTCATGATATCATTTCCATAAATATACTTGGGTTTCACCTTATTGTTCTCCACTTTATTCATT